>JAYEPQ010000013.1:20895046-20907546 GCA_036321105.1 Dracaena cambodiana | reverse complement strand
TTTAGACTTTGAGTCATTGAAACAATAAACTTAAGTGGATAATACTATCTAAAATAATAAAAGAAATAGATAAATATTTCCTAAAAAGAGATTTATAGCAGAAGCACCTACTAAGCATATGCAGACTTGTTGAAATATCATTCCAGTAGTGGTGGATCCTCCTCCTCGGTATCCTACAAATTGTTTGGGCATGTCAAACTATGATCATTAGAATGACCTAATAAGTACTACAAGAAGATAAATAATAATGCACAGGCACACTATGTGTATATATAAATAAAATATGAAACTAAATAAAATATTAAAAATCATGATTGTATCAATAAAATGTAAATCTTGAAAAGAATGTGAAACATGAATTTAAATTATATTTATCTTGAAAATAATAATAAATCAACCAATAGTAGTAAAAACATATCTTGAGTGGTATTGGGATTTAACATAACAGTAGAAATTATATAAAACTGTAAAATCATAAATGTACTACAAAATATGAATATTTAGGAAGGAGTAGAATATGAGTTAAATTGCAGTTGCTTTAAGGATGATAATGGTCAATGGGTATATTCATATATACAAATTATGAATGACATTGCAGTAGATATAAAAAAAAGTATGCATGTGAAATATGACCTCATATTATGTTTATTGTGAATTTATTTTGAACTGTCAGGAGTAGTGTGCCACAAATTTTACGAGTATCCCGTGCATACCCAAAACTACGACCATGATTCCTAGTACTGTCCCAAGATGTACTGCTAGATATTAATGAACATGAATATTGATGAGCCTATGCTCCAGGCACGAAGTCTTATATAATGATGGTGGTTCAGTAATCACTCGGAACCTCTATGGTCAGATTACTTAGTTCAGTTATACAACATTAAGAATGTAAACCTTTTAAACATGTGCACGGTTTCCTCTTCAAGTTCCTTCTTAACCCTATGAATTTATTGATGTCCTAAGTATATCATTTATTCCAACTAGCATCTAAAAAACTATAAAAATTTGAATACATACATACATTATCTCAACCGTTAATCATGTCATCCACCAGACTATGTTCGCTGTCTTCTTCGAACTCAAGGAAATACTAGTATGAGCATATAGAATAGATACTGTTCCAGTAAGATTGTCATTTCCCAAGTTGTTGAGGAAGGTGAAATAAAATGAAGAATATCTAGACTATCCAGATTGCATCGGTTCCGTTTATGACCCAGGTGAGAAGTACAAGGAAAGAGTCATGAAAATTGTTAATCAGCATTCACCAATACTAGCATTGTTGATAATTTATTTCTGTTCGTGAAAGTTCCATCTCTCTCTTGCTTGCTATCTTAAAGGGCTACTTCCAGCACGGAAACAATAAATCATTACCAAAACGTGCATAAAAATAGGCAATAGATACTAAATCAAGAAATTTAACAGTCAGTTACTACTGAAAGCAAAAGAACATTCAGCATTTAACTAATTACTGCTGCAATCATCAATTCAATCTAATCGACATCCAGTTTAACAATAATTTTGTTGTATCTTCTCATAAATGAAAATGTATCAGCAATCGGAACCACATCAAACTAAGATAGATCATTCCAAAAATAGAAAACGATAGATCAGTGCTAAAAATGGAAAGAAATAGAAAAAGAGAGTTAACAGAACAAAACAAAATTTTATTTTAATAAATAAATAAATAGGTTTCTTTTATTTTATTATTTTTTTTCTCTATCTCTGTGCCGAAACAGCACAGAGAAGAGTAGGTTCCCTTTTTCTTTTTCTTTTTTCAACCTTTTCCATGCTTTATTGCATTTCCCCGTAACATGATGTTTACAATTTAGGTTGCTATCCTAGTAATAGGATTAAAAAGAAAGAAATGAGTTGGCTTATGAAGTACCTGAGTTAATCCTATTTAGAAAGGGTTAAGCTGATGGCTGACTATCTTTTTGAATAACTATATATTACTTTTTTAAAAACCTTAAAATATGGTATGACTGGGATGTCTTTCACATTATAAATTAGGATACCAGAGTGATATGAGATATTTCGTGACTCCAGTACTATGAATAGAATCATCACTCTAGTTTGACACCTCTCAAGCATGAGCCTGGTTCTTAATGAATTAGGTCGGAACACAAACAGAGTTCTTAAGCCAAGGCTTCTTTATATTTTTCATGATATTTATTTTCAGGCTTGATACTTTGACTGCATATATTCTTACTCATTATTGAAACTTTTAAAGTTAGCATCTTCCCATTTTTTTTTTTTTTTTTGTCTAATCTTGAGTGTACAGGTAGTTGTAGTTTGAAAGTATTTGCTTGATTTATAAAAGAAAAAAAAATACACAAGAAGTTTCTTATGTTCTGCATGGCCGGTGTTGCGAAGGCACAATGATCTTAGTACCCTTAAAATTCAAGGAACAAGACAAGACATGCTTCAGTAAAACAAGGCTCAATAATATTTTTTTTATTTTTAAAAATTTAATAATGATTACATATGTAAACTATATTTTACCAAAATTGATAGAAAATAACAGGAAGAGCACACACTTGTTTTTTTTCTTTTTCTTTTCTATTTTCCATTGTGAATAAAACAATGGGAAAAAGAAATAGAACTATACTTGACTTTATTTAAATAAACTACAAAATGGATTAAAGGAAAGGAACGTGGAGGAGGTTAAAAAAAGCACTTGCTTTTGTATGTTAAAATAATATAAATTTTTGATATAAAGTTAAACGGTAAAAATAAATTGAAATTAGTATTTATCTCGAACAACTCCGCATGATTCCAACTTGATCCCTTTTTCTTTCTTTTATTTTTTACAGTTTTCTTTCTTTCTCTCTTTGTATTTGTTTACGGTATTCCCTTTTTTTCTTTTTTCCTGCAATACTCTCAGAAAAAGTTTGGAAGAGGGAAAATAAGTTGTTAGGTAGGAGGATCAAGATTAACATTGTCTTTTAGATTTTTTTTTTTTCTTTTTTAGATATATTTATTAGCTAAATTTTGGTGGTTAAGTTGTTAGGATAAAATAGAATTAGTGATTAAGATTTGACAGTATCTTTTAGAATTCTTTTTAAAAGTGAGTTAAGATTAGCTTATCTTTTATTTATTATTATTATATTATTTTTTTGTTTAGATAGTATATTAAAAATAAATAAATTCAAGAATATTTATAGATAAATACAAAAAATTTGTATAGGAAATTTGAGATGTAATAAAATCTGTATAGTTTTCCCATATTTTAGCTTTGTCGTATTCGCTTTCCGCCAAATACTATTCATACTTTTTTAGATGCGGGGCATTACAATTCTAGGTTTGAAAGAGATTTTAGTATGAAACTTCTATTTACAACTTGTCTCTACGTTACTGTATTCGGGAGTATGGATTTATCTCAATGCGCTAACTGATATATGTAGAGCAGATTTTTACTAAATTACATTATGCTTCTTGCGTGCGAGAGCGACTTACATGCTGCCAGAGATATTAATTTTGCAAGGAAACGTAACAATTTTTACGGTGAGTTACGTGCAATGGTCACATCTTTGAGCAGAAAGGATCCTTATCATTTTGGACACCACATTGTGGCCAATAATGTTGGTGGAGACATTCTTGTTCGAATCCATAATGATTTAACTAAAGTATCACCATCTCATTTGCGAAGCTAGTAACGTAGCCCATGTGTTTCACGCTTTGTGGAGATTTTTTGGATACAAACAAAAGAGGAAAAGGGCAACCACATGCGTCTTGTCTCTGATGTTTGCTTTGAGAGAGAATCTAAAAGAAAAGAAAATATTTTTTCTTATTAATCAGAAATCAAAAAAAAACTAATTTCTATTTTCTTTTTCTTTTCTATTTCCTTTCCCTTTCTCTTTCTTATTCGTTCTTTCATTTTCTTTCAAACCATACACAGACTTATTCATGCATAGTGTCCTTATTATATTGTGATTTCAAGCCATTGTGAAGCATGACCTCTCAACGTTTCCTACCAATTAATTCAAAAGATATCGCCACACATTAGTATGTCGAGTTTCAAAATCACAACCTTTCATCTATCTCAATGCCGGGCCAAGTATACGGGATGAGTCTCCAAATGTTCGCCAATTAATAGGCAAGGACGGCAGCACATGTCCCCCACACGAGTTGACAACAGAAGACCCCTCCTCCACTCATCATTGGCCTGTCGCAGGGGCTACATATATGGTTGATGAGGCTAATATAATGACAAAGCATCTAAAAGGGGTCCGAAATATGTGTGCAACAAGTGGTCTGCACAGTGAAGATTTATGAAGACAGGTCAAGGTTGGATATGAACACCTTGCACACACACGGCAGCTAAATATTCGAAGAGGCTGGAAAGAAGTTTCAATCACACCCTCTCCACATGTGACCAAATTACAAGATAATCATGATTGACAACAATTAGAACAAAAAAGCCTATTTGGATTCAAGCTTTTGATCTTGTTCTACAAGATAAACACTTATACCCATAGTAACAAATTTATCGATTGCCAATGAGCCCTGGTTCAAGTGGCACCACCCTTCTCCAATTTGTGAAAGATTCTAAATTTGACTAGGGACTCAATTTAGGTAAAGTTACCAAAATATGTGTGTGTCTGTGTGAGAGTTTGACTAGAATTGTAAAACTTAAATTGAAAAACTTTGTTTTAGAGAAATTTATAGATCTCGGAATTATCTTTGAAACGAGCCCAAGAATAGCTCAATCCGAATTTGTATGCAAAAGTTATGACCGTTTTACGGGTGTCGTGAACTTAATTTCGGGTTTTAGACCTGAAAATAGTATTTTGAGTCACCTAATCTCACACATTGGTTTCTAATATTTATGGATTGAATTAGAATTATATATTTTGATATTAGTTTGTGTTTCATTAGAATTATATATTTTGTACTGAGTTTGAGTAGGAGTAGGATTGTGTTTGGGTAATAAATACCCCATGAATGCTTATAAATTAAGGCGAGGTTATTAGATGTAATTTTGTAATTTTCGTTATCAATAAAAATTAGGGTTTTGCTGAAAGGGTGACAACTATCATACCGCACTATAGAGGTGACTCCATTGTCCATAAGTGATTTCTAGTGAGTAGAGGTATTTTTCTTAACTTTTTAGATAGATTTATTTGCTTTCTAGTATAAATTTCTCTTACTTTCTAGGAAAATAGAATTTTCATGGCTTTCATAAATAAATATAGATTTTTGATAATTAGTAGTATGATTAACTAATTTGTTTTAACCCTACGATGCAGATGAAATTAGTTTAATAGATCTAACATGGATTTATCTCAACTTCTTTCTAAAATGAAATGAAGTCATGATTTTTCTATAAATAAAATAAAGATAGATTTCGTAAATCATAATTCTTTGATAGATTGTGCTTAATTTATATTTTGATAATCTATACTTAGATGCGATTTGGAATTCATATTCTTTGTTTTTATGTATAGAATTATTAATAATATTTTCCTATAAATAAATTGAAGAGAATAAATTTGTAAATCTAATTTCATTGATAGGTTATACTTAAGTTTGGCATTTTGATAGCCTATACTTAGATTAGGATTTGAAGTTTATTTCTTTAATTTTATTTATAAGATTATCTACTAGATATAATTTGTTTTTTAAGAGAGATACTATCTTTGATAATCTATACTTGCACGTCACTTGATAGGTCATATTTAGGGGCTCTTAACTAAAATTGAATTAAAAAGATCACTTTTTTACCGTATTATTTGATCGTGCATAATTAAAAAGTTAGGAAGAAAGAGATAATTCATTGTTAGACTATTATTCTAATAGATTCAAAATCCTATGCTAAACTTTAGGAAGTTAAAACTAATCTTATCAATCTAGAATCTCAAAGTTAACTTGCTAGAACTAAAAATTTAGGAAGATAGCAAAATACTCTAGGTCTCTGTGGGACGACCTGTTTGCACTACAATCGGCACTGTGTGCTTGTAGTAAATTATTCACATCATTACCCCTACTGGCAGCCTGTCGGCAATTACTATAAATCAAATTCCACATTGATTTTTAATTAGATTTTTTAGTATTTTGGTTGGATTTAAAATGTTATTTGATCTCTTCGATTAACGATGGATACAAGAGATTAATAAAAATATATAGTTAATTTGGAGAGCTGGAACTCTATAAATATGCAAATCTATTTCAGGCTTGGGTCATCTTCTCGATAATGCTGAAGGAGATTGAAAGTTTAAATAAAAGAGGGGTGTTTTTTCGCTCTTAATGTTTGAATATTAACACTAATCAACATATCCAATCTAGAGGCATGTATTCATTCTAAGAATTATGTAACTCATACTTTTTTGTGTTTAATGCTCTCTATTTATAGATCTGTATCAGTGTGAGGATTTTCATTGCTAGATTCAAAATAATTTGAGAGTTGGAGCTCATATGTGGTTGAAGTAGTGAAGTTAGATTTTGTGTTATTATTCAATCATGACTATCTAATGATTGTTCTTTAAATCATTATACTTGACATTATCCATAGTGTAATTCTTACTTGGTTTTTAACTCATTTTGTTTTTTCATGTTAAATTTCTATGTCTATCTAAGTTAACTATTTTAAATTGATTAATGTGTTTTGATTACTTGATTGGTCAATTATGATTTAGTTGTCCACCAAGTCATATTAATTTGGACCATGGGTTAACTGTAGGTGGAGCTTGTGCTAACTTTTTCTATTCCCATTTAGGTTGTGAACACATATTCTAGGCTACTAATATTTCTATTTCATTCTTGTAGAGGTATTAGAGTGATTTATGAGTTTTGTAGAGAATAGCTTGCCGTTGTTGAGTCCTTGGGATTTCTTAGCATATTAGTGTAGAATCTATGTTTTCTGACACGTTTACAAATCATGATTAAAATCATTATATGTGGATACTTTCGTATTCATTTTTATGTGTTAGTTTGATTCAATTATATATTTTGGACATCAGATTTAAAAAAAAAAAAATATGGTTACAGGGAAAGGAGATGAAGGACTTATGAACATATTGAGAGGTCTATCATTTGGATAGTTCAGCCAAAATTTAGAAACCTAATAATGGAGATCCTGAGTGATTACCAGACTACCATATGATTATAGGGTTTTAATGAGACTTCATTTCTCAAATTATAATAAAATCTTTATATCCATGGATCTTATCAGTGATAATTGCATTAGTATTTATTTGAATAAATCCTTCTCCTTATTTTACACCAATAACTCTTTGAATTTATAACACTGTGGGAATGTGGCAGTATATCTGTAACACCCCGCATCCTAAAATACGAGTAACGTTCGACGACGTATCGTAAATAAATACGCCAAGCCTAAAACACGTTAATATAAACATGTACAACTGCCACAAATACATATACATATGCACAGAATGAATGATAGCAAGACAATAAATAATTTTTATTTCAACAAAATATCAGTTCGATCATGAAAGGATCCAAAGAATGATAATACTTATTACAATCTTAGACTTCGTATCTTTGAAACAATAAATCTAAGTGGATAATACTGTCTAAAATAATAAAAGAAATAGATAAATATTTCCTAAAAAGGGCTTTATAATGGAAACACCTACTAAGCGTCCGCGGACTCATTGAAATATCGTTCTAGCTGTGGTGGATTTTCCTCTTCGAATCCTGCAAATTATCTGGGGGTGTCAAATCAGGATCTTTAAAAAGATCTAACTAATACTATAAGAGGAGAAATAATAATACACAGACACGCTGTATGTATATATAAATAAAATATAAAACTAAATAAAATAATAAAAATCATGATAGTATCAACAAAAAGTAAATCTTGAAAAGAATGTGAAATATGAATTAAAATTATATTTGTCTTGAAAAGAATAATAAATCAACCAATAGTATTAAAAACATATCTTGAGTGGTATTAGAATTTAACATGACAGTAGAAGTTATATAAAGCTGTAAAATCATGAATGTATCACAAAATTTGAATATTTAGGAAGAAGTCGAATATAAGTTAAATTGCAGTTGTTTTAAGGATGATAATGGTCATTAGGTATATTCATATACAAATGTTATGAATGACATTATAGCAGATATAAAAATAAACATGCTTGTGAAATATGACATCATATTATTTTATTGTGAATTTATTTGGAGCTATCAGAAGTAGTGTGCAATTTATTTTACGAGTATCCCGTGCATACCCAGAACTATGGCTATGATTTCTGGAACTACACCAGGACGTACCGCTAGATAATAATGAATATGAATACTAATGAGCCTAAACTTTAGGCGCGTAACCCTATATAATGATGGTGATTTAGTAATCACGAGGAACCTCTATCATTAGATTCCTAAGTTCGGTTGTGCATGCAACTTTAAGAATGTAAATCTCCTAAAACATGTATACAGTTCTTTCTTCAAGTTCCTTCTTAATCCCATGAATTTATTGATGTCCTAAGAATATCATTTATTCCAACTATCATCTAAAGGACTATATAAAATTGAATAGATACATACATTTTCTCAGCTGTTAATCAGGTTCTAAGTCCAAGTCCATATGTCATCCACCAAACTATGTTCATTGTCTCCTTAGAACTCAAGGACATGCTAGAATGAGCATATAGAATAGATACTGTTCCAGTAAAATTGTCATTTTCCAAGTTGTTGAGGGAGGTGAAATAAAAGGAAGAATATCCAGACTATCCGGATTGTATCCGTTTCGTTTATGGCCCAGGTAAGAAGTACCAAAAAAGAGTCACGAAAATTGTTATCAGCATTCACCGATACTAACAGTGCTGATATTTTATTTCCATTCATAATAGTTCCATCTCTCTCTTGTTCGCTATCTTAAAGGGCTACACCCAACACGGAAACAATAAATCATTGCCAAAACGTACGTAAAAAAAGGGCAATAGATACTAAGGGTGTGTTTGTTTGCATAGAAGTAGAATGGAAGTAGTGGAAGTAAGGCTATTTCCACTACTTCACTTGTTTGTTTGGCCAAGAAGAGAATTGGAAGTTATTTCCACTAGAATGATGTGGATCCTATATGGCATCCCAACTTTTCATTTTCTCTTCGCTTTCTTTTTGAGTGGAAGTGCTATTGAAGCTCAAGGAACAAGATAATATATTATTTTTATTAGTTTCTCATTATTACTTTTCAATTCTACTCAATTAACAAATATATTAGTATTATTTTTTATTTAATTTGACAATAAAATATTATTTTTCATATTCTACTTCTTACTTTCAAGAGTGAGCTTACAAACACTTGAACTATATTGAACAACTCTCTTCCTAATTTTCTATCTAGGAAGTTACTTTTAATTTTCTTCTCTACTTCTCCCACTTCTAAAAGCCAAACAGGACCTAAATCAAGAAATTTAACAGTCAATTACAACTAAAAGTAAAAGAACATGCAGCATCTAACCATTACAGTTGCAATCATCAATTCGATCTAATCGACATCCAGTCATCACAATTTCAAAGTCCAATTGGCAAAAGATTAATTTATCATTAGGGTTAACTACCCACACTCTCCCAAATGGCTAACAATAATTTTGTTGCATCTTCTCATAAATGATATGTATCAGCAATTGGAACCACATCAAAATAAGATAGATCTTTTCAAAATAGAAAACCGCAGCTCCAAGCTAAAAATACAAAGGAATAGAAAAAGAGGGTGAAGAGAACAGAACAAAATTCATTTTAATAAATAAATAAATAAGTTCCTTTTATTTTATTAATTAATTTTTTTTTTCTCTTGTCTCTATGGTGTAACAGCACAGAGAAGAGTAGGCTCTCTTTTTTTTTTTCTTTTTCATTTTCTTTTTTTTCACCTTTTCCATGCTTTATTGCATTTCTACATGACATTATGTTTACAATCTAGGTTGCCATCCTAGTAATAGGATTAGAAAGAAAGAAATGAGTTCGCTGATGAAATAGCTGAGTTAATCCTACTGAGAAAGAGTTAAACTGGTAGCTATGACTATCCTATTGAATAACTATATGTTTTTTTAAAAACCTTAAAACCTGGTATGACTGATATGTCCTTCATATTATAAATTAGTGTACCAGAGTGATATGAGATATTTCGTGATTACAGTACAATGAATAGAATCATCACTCTAGTTTGACACCTCTCAAGCTTAAGCCTAAATCTTAACGAACCAGGTTGGAACACAAACAAAGTTCTCAAGCCAAGACTTCTTTACATTTTTCATGATATTTATTTTTAGGCTTGGTATTTGGAATACATATATTATTGCTCATTACTGAAACTTTTAAAGTCAGCATCTTCGTATTTTTTTTTGTCTAATCTTGAGTGCACAAGTACTGGTAGTTTGAAAGTATTTGCTTGATTTAAAAAAAAAAAAAAAAAAAAAACAAGAGGTTTCTTATGTTTTGCATGGCTACTGTTGCCAAGGCACAATAACTCTAGTGCCTTAAGATTCAAGGAACAAGACTAGACACGCTTCGATAAAGCAAGTTTCTCAACAACATTTTTTTTTAATTTTTTTAAAATTTAATAATGGTTACATATGTAAACTATATTTTACCAAAATTGATAGAAAATACCAGAACGAGCACATACTTGTTTATTTCTTTTTCTTTTCTAATTTCCATTGTGACTATACTTGACTTTATTTAAATAAATCACAACATGGATTAAAGAAAAGAAAGAAGGAGGAGGTTAAAAAGAGCACTTACATTTGTATGTTAAAATAATATAAATTTTTAATATAAAGTTAGAAGGCAACAATAAATTGGAATTAGTGCTTGCCTTGAACAACTCCTTTTGATTTCAATCTAATCCCCTTTTTCACCCATTCCTTCTTTACATTTTTCTTTCTTTCTCTCTTTGCATTTGTTTACGGTATTCTTTTTTTTTCTTTTTTTCTTTTTTTTAAACTTTCTTTTAACATGAGAAAAGGTTTGGAAGAGGAAGGTAGGTAGGACAAGATTAGCATTGTCTTTTAGATTTTCTTTTAGATATATTTATTGGTTAAGATTTGGTGGTTAAGTTATTAGGATAAAATAGAATTAGTGATTAAGATTTGACATTATCTTTTAGAATTATTTTTAAAAATGAGTTAAAGATTGGGTTATTTTATATTTATTATTATTATATTAGTTTTCTTTGTTTAGATAACATATTTAAAATAAATAAATTCAAGAATGTTTATAGATAAATATAAAAATTTTGTATAGGAAATTTGGGGTGTATAGTTTTCTGGTATTTTAGCATTGCCGTATTTGTTTTCCACCAAATACTATTCATACTTTTAGATGCGGGGCGTTACAACTCTAGGTTTGAAAGAGATTTTAGTGTGAAGCTTCTATTTACAGCTTATCTCTACGTTACTGTACTCGGGAGTATGGATTTATCTCTACGCGCTAACTGATTTTTACTGAAATACATTATGCTTCTTGCGTGCGAGAGAGACTTACATGCTGCCAGAGATATTAATTTCGCAAGGAAACGTAACAATTTTTGCAGTGAGTTACTTGCAATGGTCACATCATTGAGCAGAAAGAATCCTTATATCATTTGCGAAGCCAGTAACGGAGCCCATGTGTTTCACGTTTTGTGGAGATTTTTTGGATGCAAACAAAAGAGGAAAAGGGAGTGTTGGAATGCATACAAAAAAGACTCAACCACAGCTTGAGGTACGTCTTGTCTCTGATGGTTGGTTTGAGAGAGAATTTAAAAGAAAAGAAAATATTTTTTTTTAATTAACCAGAAATCAAGAAAAAAATCAATTTTCATTTTTTTTTCTTTTCTTTTCTTTTCTCGTTCCCTTTCTCTTTCTTTTTCTTTCTTTCATTTTCTTTCAAACCATACACAGCCTTATTCATGCATAGTGTCCTTATTATATTGTGATTTCAAGCCATTGTGAAGCATGACCTCTCTACGTTTCCTACCAATTAATTCAAAAGATTTCCCCACACATTAGTATGTCGAGTTTCAAAATCACAACCTTTCATCTATCTCAATGCCGAGCCAATTATACGGGATGCGTCTCCAAATGTTCGCCAATTAATAGGCAAGGACGGCAGCACATGTCCCCCACACGAGTTGACAACAGAAGACCCCTCCTCCACTCATCATTGGCCTGTCGCAGGGGCTACATATATGGTTGATGAGGCTAATATAATGACAAAGCATCTAAAAGGGGTCCGAAATATGTGTGCAACAAGTGGTCTGCACAGTGAAGATTTATGAAGACAGGTCAAGGTTGGATATGAACACCTTGCACACACACGGCAGCTAAATATTCGAAGAGGCTGGAAAGAAGTTTCAATCACACCCTCTCCACATGTGACCAAATTACAAGATAATCCTGATTGACAACAATTAGAACAAAAAAGCCTATTTGGATTCAAGCTTTTGATCTTGTTCTACAAGATAAACACTTATACCCATAGTAACAAATTCATCGATTGCCAATGAATCTTGGCTCAAGTGACACCACGCTTCTCCAATTTGCTAAAGATTC
>JAYEPQ010000013.1:20660046-20885046 GCA_036321105.1 Dracaena cambodiana | reverse complement strand
TCACGACTGCAGTAGCATGTATTTGAGGCTTTTGATAGAAAAGAGAGTTTCCATGTAAATAGAATTCTGGCTAAGGTTTATGAAAGGCTATAAATACATGACGTAATTTAGAATTTGAAGAGAAAGAGAGAGAGAGACAAGATATATGTGATGTTAGAGAGTTTCATGCTTTTAGTTTTGTAAGCATTCATAGTTATTAATAAAAGAATTTACTTTATTAATATATTGATGGCTATAATGAGTATGCAAGGCTAAATTCCCACGTTGATTCAGATGAGGTAATGAACCCTAGAAAATTTACTGGTATGTGATTTATTTACTTATCATGCTTGATAGGTTTATATAAAGTTGATATTTTTGATTCCCTATTATCTTGTTAAGTTTTAAATATGATTTTAAGTATTTATGATTTATCGTTTCATGA
Source organism: Dracaena cambodiana (assembly GCA_036321105.1). Lineage (NCBI taxonomy): Eukaryota > Viridiplantae > Streptophyta > Magnoliopsida > Asparagales > Asparagaceae > Dracaena > Dracaena cambodiana. Next base: position 20,884,622 of record JAYEPQ010000013.1, on the reverse strand, counting down.
TATATTCGTTGCTTAGTTTTTGATATACATAGACTCTTTAGACGCGATGTATGCTTAACTTTTAACGTTTATTTTTATTATTCATATATCATGCTTAGGTAAATAAAAAATACATATAGATTTAATTGGGGGAATTACCAAAATTATTAAATTTATAACTTGTCTGCTTTCTAAATCGTATGCTCACAAGAGCAAGAGATCGACAAGTAGTACAGGAGTAATAACCTAAGATCATTCTCTTGAATATCGTTTTGATTATTGTGTGACATTGAAAATAATACATTACGGAACTAAAGAAAATAAAGATTGGATTTTTATTAACTAAAATTAAAACTAAACTAAAGAGGATATAAATTTACATGAAATAAAATTATTCGTCAGATGGATTTAGCTCACCCGAAGAATAATTTTTTGAATGTGTTTATGTTTTTTTATATCTTAGTTGTGTAAATCATGTGATTTTCCTACAATCGAAAAATATATCAAAGAAGCACAAAATCTAACAAAGTTGCAAATATGATACTTGGAATAACTTTTTCCAATTAATCCTACTTGAGTTTTGAGTTTATTTAAGCATGCAATATGAATAACAAAAATAAACATTCAAAATTTAAACATACATCATGCCTAAAGAGTCTACTGCATATCAAAAGCTAAGCGACGATTATATCGTTAAACAATAAAACATCAAATATTCAAAATCATATCTTAATCCTTTAAAAGATAATAGGGAATAAAAAATATCAACTTTATATAAATCAATTAAAAACAATAAGCATAAAAATCACATACTAGTAAATTATCTAGAATTTGTTATCTCTTTTGAACCAACGCAAGAATTTAGCCATTTGTACTCATCAAAGCCATGAGTAAAGAAAAATGAATTCTTTTATTGATTTCTATGAAAGAGTAAAAAAAAACTAAAGCTTGAATTTCTAAAACTCTCTAAAAATTATTCACTACTCAAAAGCATTCAAAAGCATTACATAATTCTGAATTATATCGTATATTTATAGCGTTACAAAATCCTAATAGCAATTCTATTTATAAGGAAATTCTATACTCTCAAAAATCTCCAAAAGAACCAAACTGTAGACATGGCTTTCAACAGTCCTATCAGCAGCTGTTCTAAACTTGCACTATAGTCAACGGCTGTCAACGGATAGTTGTCGACAGCAAGACTTATAAAATCACAGTTCTGACCTGATATTTGATATACACTTCGATTCTTCAATTTTCTTATATATAAAACCCTGCAAAAACACTAGAAAGCACTAGAAAAACATCATAGTGGGGAATTTGATCAATATAAATAATTTTTTATTAATTTTTTTGTATTAATCAATAAAATTGGATTACATTTATATAAAATAAAGTAAAATAACAACACTTTTCAAACGTAATCACACTCTCCAACTTGAGTTTTGATAGTACCTAGCAAACTTATCAAATTAAGAAAATAGACTAAATACTTAACTAGAAAGTAAAAAAAATCCTAACCCACTTTCATAAGAATCACGATTGCACTTAGTACGTGCAACAAGTTGTTAAAATCCTATATTACTTTAGTGGACGAGTATTGTATTATGAGGGTTTCCAGTGATATTACCCACAAATATCAAGAAATGTTTGAGTTTAAGAAATAAAAAAAATAAAAAATCAGGATGAGTGTAAAATAAAGAAAAAGAAAAATGTTAGTATCCTATTATTAAGTACCTATATAATTATTTTTACTTTTCATTTCTTTTCCACATCAACCTCAATTAGAGATACATATATGGATACTTAAAAAGATGTCAACCTTAATAAATTACTTATAATCTAATACCTTTATGTATCTCTCATGATCATTTAAATCGTATTGTTACTTATACTTTCAATTATACTCTCCTCTCCTATGCACTCGTATAATCATGTATATAAACCTTTTCAAGTCTCATACTCCAAAAACTTATATGAGCCCTTTTCATATATATATATATATATATATATATATATATATATATATATATATATATATATATATATATATATATATATTCTCTTTTTTTATTAGTTATTTTTACAAACACTTCCATTTCATGTGAATATTCATGCTTACTGAGGCTCAAATGCCTAGTTACTTAGCTCATGTTTATAATAAAAGTATATAAGTATCGTTCGTATAAATACGCATGCTTATGGAGGCAAAAGAACCCAACTACTTGACATTTACTTTCTCTTATATTATATATATTATATATTTATTTTTTTTCTTGAAGTATATTGTCTTAATACAGGCTCACTTCTTTATATATATATATATATATATATATATATATATATATATGTATATATATAAATGGAAATGAGCCAGCAAGTTACCTGAACTGCAGTTCATTTCCACTATTTACAATAATAATTTTTTTATAAATTCCTTTTGGTTTATGATCTTGACCCCCTAGGGTTCACTCATACCTAATTTCTTGGGCTTTAGTTTTGATTTGGTTCTCCATCAAGTTAACTTAAAATTAACGGTTTTCAATGAATAAAACATTTTCTATGCACTTGATGAAAAGGTAAACGAACTCCAAAATTTATGAAATTTAATCCGAAAGAAGTTAAGGAGGTAGAGATATTTATTGTTTAAAAAACTTGAAGAAAAATCATTGGATCATTATAGTTTTGCCGCTAACTCACGCAACTTTTCCTGAGCTGGCGGCTCATCTACAATAATCCTATATATATATATATATATATATATATATATATATATAAGATAGGCCTTCTTTTTAAGTTTTCTCTTTATTATCAACTTTTCATGACTCATTGTCTAAGTGTTCATAGTGCATACTTGATTCAAATCTTAAGTATCCATAAAGTTTATTTTCAGATTTAATATCTTAATAAGATTATACAAAAAACTACTATCATATAAATATTAAGATATCAATTTCATAAATATGCAATGTAAAGTGCTTCTAATTTTGCATTTTTACTTCAAAGAAAAAAAAATTTGAATTTTCTTTTAAATATGTTAGTTAGTTATGATCATTATTTTAAATACTAGCCGGTATACTGGCCAGTATATCAGATTTTCCCCAGAAACGAGATGCTATGGCGAATTTTGTATCGCTTCTCATTTTCGACCGGTATGGGCCGATATATCGGCCACGTGGTGATATATCGGCCGGTATCCGGTATGGCTCATACTGACCAGTATGAGCAAATATCGGTTTTTTTATTAACGGGTTGTGGTTGAAATCTGTTTACCCTTTCGACTCGACCCGATAGGAAAAAAAATAAAACCCGCTTCTCTCGCGTTCTCCCCCAAATTCGTCAATCGCGAACCCTAATTTTCGCTTCTCTCCCGTTCTTCCCCGACTTCCCTTTCCTTCTCCTCGACCGATCAAATGGTCGCAACCCTAAATACGCAAAAAAAAAAAAAAAAAATTAGTTCAGCGAGATCTCTCAACTTCTCACCTTCGATTGATTTTTCCTAAAGAAAGTTCGGCAGTCCGATTAGCCCTAAAACAACTTCGCTGGTCTCCCGACCTCTCTCTACTTCTCTTGCTTAGCTTCCAGTGGCGCCGACGAGCCCCTTGGTAGTCACTATCTTACTAGTAAAGTGGTAAGTCCAGCTCCTCTTACTTAGCCCCAAAGTCACTGTCTCATATATGTTTGAGAATTTGGGTGCTTAAAATTTGAGAGAATTTGGTTGTTTTAGAATTTGGATTTTCAGTCAGTGAATCAAATTCACTGATTCACACCGAATCAATGAATCGATTCACTGTTTTGGTGTGAATCAGTGAACTGAATCACTGATTTATGTGAATCAGGGATTCAGTTCACTGATTCACATCGAATCAGTGAATTGATTCACTAATTCGGTGTGAATCAGTGAATTTGATTCACTGCCAAACTGGCAGTGGCCGAAACAGTAAAAAAAATTGTAGCAAATTCTAAAATTAGTTTAAATATAAGTATGTAATGAATTAAGTAATGTATAATTGTATTGTATTTGACAACAGTTTGTAATGAATTAAGTAATGTATAATTGTATTTTCATTTAGTTTTAATTAGTTTAAATATAAATATGTAATGAATTAGTTTAAATACAATTATGTAATGTATAATTTTATTGTATTAGATAATAGTTGAATTAATTAGATAACATTTTACAATCGATGAATTTGGTTATTTGAACACATTTTACAGTTGAATAATTAAATAACAGTTGAATTAATTAGTTAACATTTTACATTTTATAGTTGAATATTGAATTAAATAATTAGAGAACACATTTAGCTAGTGAATAATATAAGTAATTAATTTTTCTTGAAATTTAAGTTTGTGGCTGAAAATTTAGTTCGTTGCTAAATAAATGTTAGCTTATAAGTAATTTTTGATTAGTATAGGCTTGATTAAGTATACATTACGTTTATTTATATTGAGGATAACAATTATTTAGCGATTTAATCAATTATATTTTTATATCTTTTTTTATAAACTTTGAGATCAGAAATAGCTCGAAAGATATCCTCTTCTGGTGCTTCTAATGTCTAAGAGAAGCGAGGAGGAAAAAATCCAGTTTGGAATTGGGGAGAAAAAAGTACCCAATAAGCCCAATAAAGTAGAGTGCAATTTTTGTAAGAACGAATATAGGGGAGGCATCACCCACTTGAAGGAACATCTAGTCATGTCAGCAGAAATATCAGAGGTTGCCCCCTGATCCCTGATGATGTAAAGCAGAAAGTTCGGCGATGCTAAATAAAGCTAGAGTATTAAAGAAAGGGGAAGCAACAGAGCTTCAAAATTTATTAAAAGAACTTTGTATTGGGAAAGAAGAAGATGAGGAGACAACTCGAGAAGAAGAATCATCTTCTCACAAAACAACATGTCAATCTTCTCGCAAAGGACTGATGGATCAGTTTGATGTTTGATTGGTCGAGGAGGCAGTGGAAGCAGCCAAAACACAGCCTACCATGCCATCAGTCTACAAAAAAAGGGCAGAGACAATGTTGTTAGATACATTGCAAGATTTTTTTATGAAGGAGGGCTTACATTCAATCTTGCGACGCTACCTTCTGTTATGTAGATGGTCCAAACCATTGGTATGTATGGACCAAACTTACAGACTCTCAGCCCGTACGAGCTCAGTGAGACTTTCCTCCAGAACGAGGTCGAGGAGACAAATGCAATATTTGAATCATTCAAACGGAGTTGGTAAACAAATGGCTGCACTCTAATGACTGATGCATGGTCGAACTGAAAGGGGAGAAGTTTAATGAATATCATTGTGCATTGTTCGGCCGGTACAGCTTTCTTATTATCGCAAGATGCTTCTTCTGAGAGACACAATGACAGTTATATCCACAAAAATGTGGAGAGGGGAATGAACGAGGTTGGTGTGGAAAATATTGTACAGATTGTGACAGATAATGCCTCGAACAACTGCAGCAAACATATTAGCTCTGACGCATCCAAATATATTTTGGACACCTTGTGCATCACATACAGTTAATCTGATACTTGCGGATATTGAAAAAATTAAACATATTCGAAGTGCAATTATGATGGGGATATCAGTCTCCGTGTACATATACAGTCATGCCAAGTCTTTAGATATTATGAGGAAGGTGATTGGTGGAGAGCTAATAAGGCCGGGTACAACTAGGTTTACCACGATATTTCTCTCTTTGTCATCAATCAGAGAGAAGAAAAAGGAGCTGCAGCATATGTTTATTTCTGATGACTGGATGGATTGCACTCTGTCAAGAACAGATGCAGGCAAGATGGTATTTATTTAAATTAATAAAAATTGATATTTTATAATTTTAAATTATACGTTATTCATATTTTTTAATACATACTTTTATGAATGTTTAGGTTGCAGAAATAATTGCTAGCAATAAATTTTGGGATAACACAAATATTCCCTAAAAGTATTTACTCTACTGGGAAAAGTTTTGTGTAGAGTTAATGGGGACAAGGTTCCTTCAATGGGTTTCTGTATGGTGACCTAGAGACTGCTAAAGAGGAAATAAGAGATGCTCTCGGGGTGAAGAGAAGAAGTATCTTCCAAGATGAAAGATTATTTATAGGAGATGGGAGGAAAAACTTAAGGGTCCTTTGCATAGAGCTGGATATTTTTTGAATCCTCTATATTACTATGCGAAGCCTGAGATTGATGTTGATAGGTCGTTCATGTCGAGCTTCATTGATGTGATATATAGATTTTATCCAAATGATCATGATAGAGTTGATAAGATTGCACAACAACTCCCAATGTATCAAAATCAAAATGGATCATTTGGAATGTCTTTTACAAGGATAGCAGTAAAGAGAATCATTAATCCAGGTATGCATTTCAATTTAAAAAATGCAAAATTCAATCTACTTTAATTAAAGAAACTATTAAATAGCTAATATCTATTTCTAAATATTCATTGCTACCTCAATGGTGGCAATTGTACGGGATAGATACCCTCGAATTGAGGATCATGCCAATGAGGATCGTGAGCCTGACAACCAGTTCTTCGGGTTGTAGACAGAACTGGAGCACATTTGAGATTGTATCACAATTTTTCTATTGCTAATGAAATATTTCTTTCTTCCAAATAGATATGTTCTCAACGAACTTCATATGATTATCTTTTATTTAAGTGCATACGAAGAAAAGAAATAGGCTAAGTTCTAAAAAATTGTATGACTTAGTCTTTATCAAGTTCAATGCAAGGCTCAAGAGCAAACTTTCAATCTCAAACAGAGATCCCCTAGTAGCATACAATAAAGAGGAAAAAGTCACCTAGTGGTTCATGCCTGAGAAGAAGAATGGTGATCTTTATGAGACTAGTGATGATGAGTCTTCCCTAGAGAGAAATTAACTTTTCAACAGGTGTCGATTGCTATGGGTGCTAATCCGAAGAAAAGAAAGAGTGAAAGAGTTAAGGCATTCAAGTCCAAGAGTAACAGAACTTCAAAGGGAAAAACATCTTCATTTTCAAAGTCTAAGCAGTGGCCCGCATCAGATGAAGATGATGAGGAAGAAGTTAGCACATCATCATCAGATTCATCAGCAGATGATGAGCAAGGCATGTCATCGAATAAACCAGTGGACTCTGAATCTAGCTAGAAAATGTATTGTAAAGACTGATATTTAAAGTTTCTAGCATGTTTCAGATAAACTCATTTAAAGGACAATATTGTAATTTTATAAATTATATCACTTTTGTATTGTAGAAATAATTTTTTTCTTGAAAACTTATTTTTCTTAATTTTATGATTATATGTCGCTTTGTGCATATGCGAATGTTCTATACGGTATTTGCAAATTCATAAATTTAATGCAAATAAACCAAGATAAGTACTATAAACTTTATTTATGTGTTTTCAAATGTTCTATATAGCCATTTATATGATTATTCTTTAACCAGTATGATACCAATATGACACTCCGGTATTTAGGGTCATATCGCGATATCCCGTCCGGTATCCGGTATTCAGTATGTAATTTGGCTGACCATTATGGGACCGGTATCCGATATTTAGAAACTGGTTATGATACAATAAAGTATAGTGTGTCTATCCCACCCTCATCTTAAATTATGCAGTATTCTAAGTGCATAAAAAATATAACTATGCAAATAACATACTAAAAAATAATGTAAGAGGTTAAGTTTAGAAAACACCTGACTTTGACGTTTGTACAGAAAACTCACTCTCTCAAGTAGTCGATATCAATGATGCTGTTTGATGATTGCCTTTTTGTCACTTGCATCTTCGATACCAGCAGAATCGTGTGGACCCCTAGCTCATCTCTTCATCTTCATTGGGAGAAACGGGGGCATCCTTACTAGCCATTTATTTGTATACATTGATGAGAAGCCGATATTGATGTTGCTGACGATGCTCGGTTCGAGTTTGCTAAGTCTCGATGATGTTGAACCTTTCATTGAAAGTGTTAATCATTCTTTTGATCGACTCCTTCAGAGTTCGGAGTGTAATCTCTTCAGATTGGGCCATCGCAACTGCTATACTTCCTTATTCTTGCTATTGATTGCTAGGGCCAGTCGGAGAAGCAGCAGCTTTATCTTTCTCTTGTTGTACCTGCATTCTTGCTGGGTGTGCCGAGTGCTCATACTCCTTTAAATGTTCGTATCCGTAAATAGTTGCATGGGTTTCTCAAATGTGTCAGTTGATGAAAAATCGATCCCATTATTCTTGCAAATTTTTGTTACCAGAGATGGTAGAACTAGGTTTGGTTTTGCCAATCTCGGATGCTAGATACATTCATCGGTTTGACTCATGCATTGAACTATATTGAAAATGCATGATGGCGGCAATATCGAATAGGCACATTCCAGAATCATATTTAATAACACCACGTCTCTTAAATATAATTCCATTATTGCGAAGGATGATAAGATGTTATATTTGATAAATAGGCTTATCAAAACGTATTCCTGCCTCACGAACCCACTTTCAAGAAACTCTCATTGAAAGCAACATCACTAAGACTTGCACAGAGCTCTTTGAATCTGTGGGAGCCGCTTGATATTTCATTTACTGTTGACAAATGATGGGTGTTCCTCAGGCACATCAGATACAGGAATGGCTCGTAAGATCTTTTCTCTTGTAAATGGCACTTCCTTGCCCCTTACTATTGAGTATGCATGTTGATCTCCAGTGCTGATTGCAAATTAGCATAAAATTCATGCACGATTTCTTCGTATGTCAGCATGTGTCTATGCATTGTATATGCTTCTAGTCTTGTAGCCTGCATTTATGTCTGAAGGCAAGATTTTTGTGTATCTTTGAGTAATCGACGGCTTATTCGAGTAAGAGCTTGAATTCCTCATATTTCTCTAATAGTTTCTTGCTAGCCTTTGTAGCTCTATATTTTTGTGGAGGAGATGAGCTTGAAGAATCTACTCTTGGCCTCTTAGAAATGGTTTGCTTTCTTAGTCCCATCCTAAAAAATAATTACAAATATATATATATATATATATATATATATATATATATACATATACATATACATATATATATATATATATATATATATATATATATATATATATATATATATATATATATATATATATATATATATGTATATGTATATGTATATATATCTTAACATAATATTATTATTTCTCAAAATTATATATGAATTCTACACATACTATATATCTCTATTTTATTTTGTTTTATTTCTTTCCTTTCCCCTTTTTTAATTAATTCCCTGATTCCCAATTTCTCTTTCAAAGACATATCAAACTTTACTTTAATTTTATTATTAATGAATAAATTTGATGTATGTTAATCATCCAAGCAACCCATGAATAATTATGCTAAAAACATGAGATTTTTATTTTGTTTACACTTGAATTATCATATATTTTCAATTATTTCAAGAAATTCATCAAAAATCCATAAACATTTTCTAAACCTCTCCAAATTTACTAAGAAGTAAAGATCTATCTTCATTCTACTCAAATTTGTTCATATAAATTGCAAATCTAGATTTTGAAACAAAAAAATATGCTTTTTACAAAAAACAATCCAAAGAGAAATCGAAGAGAAAAAAAGACTTACTTGCTTAGAGATCTTTGAAAATTTGAAACGAAATGCATGAGATTACGTTTTAGCCTTCGAAAGGAGGGATATTTGCTCTAGGTTATTGTAGAAAGGAGGCTAGGATTTGGTTGTGGAGAAAAAGAAACTCAAAGATCTAAATATAACTGGGCCTCTCTATCAATTGTTGTCGACAGTCACTTTGACCGCGACTTTGATAGCTGCTCTCGGGCAGAGCAAAAATTACTCTGCAGTTGGCAGTTGTTGATAGCCACTCTATGTTTGAGAGTTGTGTCAAACCAAAGTTTTTATCTTTATTTTTTCTTATTGATAGTTTCTAAACTAATGTTATTCCTAAAATCTAATTGTTAATTCCTAATTCTAAAATTAGTTCTAAACTAAAAGTTAATTCCTAATTCCAAAGTTAGTAACTATAAAAGATTTTTATTCTGAAAATGTGAAAATTTTTGAAATAGAAAAAGGAATAAAAATTAAAACAAAATAAGTAAAAACATCATGGGTATCAAAACTAAGTTATCATTATATACAATTCCCCCCAATTTAAAACGCACATTGTTCTGAATGAATTGATATTTTTACTTACTCAATCGAGAATAAATAAAACATAAGAGAGAATGCATAGAAATTACTTTGGGTGCTCATGACGTAACAACTACAAAACAAAATTGCTAGTACATAATATATAATAATATACACTGTGTCTCTCTTTAGCTCGTAATCAATAAGATGTCAGAGGATCAATCAGATCTTCAGATTTCCTATGTACTTTGTAAATTCCAAGTAATGTTTCCATCGTTTTTTATCTACTTTAAATGTATGACCATTTTTAAGATTTTCGATATCGATTGAACAATGTGGATACACATTTTTAACTATTAATGGTCCAGTCCATCATGAATGCAAATTTCTGGGAAATAGATAAAGGCGTGAATTATATAGAAGCACTTTGTCAGAAAGATAAAAAAAACATGGCGTGTGATATGGTGATCAAGTATATTCTCATTTTTCCTTTCGAAATGCGTGAGTTGTCATATGCATCACATGTTACTCTTCCAATTTATTTATTTGTAAATTTCATAATAGGCCAGCTGAATTGAGATCTAAATTAACTGATTTAATTATCCAATACACCTTGTGTTCTATCTCTACAGGCAAATAACAAGCATTTCCATAGACTATTCTGTATGGAGACATATCTAGGTGTGTTTTATATGCAGTAAAGTAAACCCATAGAGTGTTGATTAGTCTAGATGATCAATCTTTTCAAGGCAGATTAACCATTTCTCTAAAATTTGCTTGATTTTTCTGTTGGCCAGTTCGACTTGTCCATTCGATTTTGGGATAAGATATATAAATTTTGTGCGCGATATGATATTTCTTTATTAAATTTTCAAGGCTTTGTTACAGAAATAAGAACCCCCATTGCTTAATATACCTTTAGGAACTCCAAATTCGAACAATATATGCTTCTTTAGAAATTTAATAACAGTCTGTTGATCATTGTTTCTACATGCTATAGTTTCTATCCATTTAGAGACATAGTTGACTAGTACGAGAATATAAACATATCCATTAAAAATAGAAAATAGCCCCATAAAGATTATGCCTCAGCAATTAGATATCTCAATTATAAGTATAGGTGTTAGAGGCATATCACTCTTCCTGATTAGCGCTCCTAATTTCTGACATAACTCGCATTGTTCACAAAACTCATATGTGTCTCTAAACATAGTAGGTCAATAGAATTCACATTGGAGTATTTTAGCAACTGTCTTCTTAGATGAAAAGTGCTTCCCACATGGTTCTGTATGACAAAAGAAAATTATACTTTGAATCTCATCATCGGGCATACAACACCTAATGATTTGATCTGAGCAATATTTTAATAGGTAAGAGTTGTTGAAAAAGAAATGGTGAACATGGTGTAAGAATTTTCATTTGTTTTGTGCACTCCAATGGTTTGGCATTTCACCTGTAATAAAAAAATTGATAATATCAGCATACTTGGGAGTTGTTCCGATTGAAAATAGTTGTTTATCAGGGAACGAGTCCCTAATTGGTAGCTTATCTTATCGAAAGTCAGTCAAGAGAGGTGGTCAGCAATCACATTCTCTACTCCCTTTTTTGTCTTTAATTTCAAGATCAAATTCTTAGAGCAATAGTATCCATCAAACTAGTCATGGTTTTGCGACTGATAAAATATATTTGAGAACCAAATGATCTGTAAAAATAGCTACATGTGAGCCCAAAATATATGAATAAAATTTATCAAGAGTAAAAACTACAGTTAGAAGCTCATTCTCTATTGTCATATAATTCGTCTGAACATCATTGAGAGTCTTACTAGCGTAGTAGATCACGTAGGGCTTTTTATCTCTTCATTACCTCAGTATTGTTCCAACTGTATAGTTGCTTACATCACATATAATTTCTAATGGAAGTGACCAATCTGAAAGTTGCATTTTTGGTGCTGTGATGAGCATCTCCTTTAGGGTTTTGAAAGTTGTTGGCATGCTTACATCTATTCAAACTGCATATCTTACACAAGAAGGTTAAAATAGTAATAGTACTAAAATCCTTTATAAACCTTTTGTAAAAACTTGCATGTCCTAAGAATGAACGTATATCTTTCATGTTTCTGAATATTGTTATTTTGGAAATAGACTCAATCTTAGACTTATCTACCTACATCCCTTTAGACCAAAGTATATGGCCTAGCACAATACTTTTCATAAGTATGAAGTGGCATTAATTTCTCCCAATTTAGGAGTATACTTTTTGTTGACATCTTTCAAGCACAGATCCTAAATTAATCAAATAAGATTTAAAATTATTTCCAAATATATAAAAATCATCCATAAATATCTCTAGATAATCTTCAAATTATATCGCTAAAAATACTTATCATACACCTTTGAAATATTGCAAGCGCATTGCATAATCTAATTGACATTCTTCTAAAAGCAAAATTACCAAAAGGACATGTAAAAGTTGTCTTTTTCTAATCCTCTAAAACAATTTCAATTTGATAATAGCCAAAATAACCATTAATAAAATAATAAAATTTATGTCCAGCAACTCTTTCAAGTACTTGGTCAAGAAATGTTAACGGAAAGTGATCCTTGCGTGTTACTTGATTTAATTTTCAGCAATCAATGCACATACGTCAACTTGTAGTAGTACTAATGGGTATCATCTCTCCATCCTCATTTTTAATGACTATTACCCCACTCTTTTTTGAAACAACTTGGGTTGGACTTACCAACTTATATACTATTTACAATCGGATAGATGATACAGGTATCAAGAAGTTTCAACACCTCAGCTTTAACCACTTTCTTTATGGCAGGGTTAAGGCTTTGTTGTTTTTGCCTAACAGGCTTGCCTCCATCTTCCAAACTTATGTGATGTGTACAAATAAGGGGGTCCATACCTTCAACATCTGTCATATTCCATCCAAGAGCTCCCTTATATTTTCGTAATGTCAATAGTAATCGCTATTCCTGATTCTTAATAAGATGCGGGGAGATGACCATCAGAAAAGTTTTCTTAAGTCACAAAAATGCATACTTGAGATTTTTAGGTAGCAATTTTTACACAAGTATTGGTGTTTGGTATCAGATGGTATTACTTTCTTTGCAATTTGAGGTAATTCTTAATACACTTTCATTTTTGGGATCCATCCCGTAATATTCAAACATTGAGCATAGTTAAATATTTTATAATTTCAATGATATGTTCAGATTGAGATAATCAAGGAAATCACCGTTCATTGTTAATGCCAGCTCCAAAGGATCAGGCATGCACAATGGTATGATCTCCTTCCTCACAAATTAGTTCAATGTAATTAATGTCTTGCAATTCATCATTATCAATATTTGGTTATTTGCAAATATTAAGAATATTAAGTTCAAGGGTCATGTCTCCAAATAAAATCTTCACCACACCATTCCTTCAATGTATAATTGTATTAGGCATAGCTAAAAATGGTCATCCGAGGATAATAGGAATATGAAAACGTGAATTCTTTACAAGTGTAATATCGATAACTATAATATTCATTGGAAAATAAAAGTTTTCGATCAGCACTAAAAATCTTCCACAATGCCCTTAAGATAGCTTTTTGACATGTTGGCTAATTGTAGTAGTTCTCCGCAAAAATCTTGCTTTCTTCCATTGATTATAATGATTACAACGAAAGAGGAACAATAAAAAACAAATGAGAGGACTTATATTTTATCGCTCTCTTTTACAATAAAAAGTGGGTTCTAATGTGGCGATGGGACCTAACTAATAGAACTTGTTGACGATCCGACGTGAAGATCTTCACTCATTGAAGAAGATAATGGCCAGCCCTAGCTCTCTCTCTCTCTGTTGATCTCTATGAATTCAAGGCTCTTTCGCGTAACTTGAATTGCCAAAGGATCTCCAAGGCTTCAAGGCTCTCTTGCATAACTTGAATTGCCAAAGACCTAAAGTCTCCTCAAAGAGGCTATTTATAGACTTTTGTTGGTCATGAGAGTTTTCATAGAGATAGGAATAGAAAGTCTTTGTATTCATTATGGATTCTTATCAAATATTTGATTTTGACTTAAATCTCTAGAATTTGGATTCTGATTGAACTCAATTCGGGTATTTGATAAATCCAAATCTCAATCATAATCAATTAAGAATTCTGAGATTTGCCTACGCAGAGTTAAGTACTCTGAACGCGGAGCTATGGATTTAGCTTCACGTTTTTACCTTTCACGTGGAGTTAAACCGACCGATGCGAAATTATGGACTTAGCTCCGCATTCTGCGAAAATTTTGCCTCTTTTCTTTGTTTTGAATTTTTTTTTACCTCCAACAAGACATCCTCGAAAGTTTTTAAAATGGCTTATTACTTGGCAGATTTTCAAATACTTTGGATCTCTAGTTTGATGATTTGACGTCTGAACGCGAAGTTAGCCCACCCTTTTCTTCACGTCTTCACTGCAGTACGCGAAGCTATTAGCTTCGCGTCAACTGTCTTAAATGCTCCAAACTCCATACCGAATACCAAGGGACGGATTTTCTCATTTAAATAGAGTCTCTTCTCCTTCTTCTTTTCACTCTCTCAAGATTTTTCAAACAGTCCTGAGCTCCAAAAACCCTTGCACCCTTCATGATTCCCTTGCCTTCCTCAATCCATTTCCTGATTTCTCGACCAATGGCGCCCAAGAGGAGAACTGGTCTCAAGAGATAGCCGAACTCCGAGCCAATCAAGAGACAGTTCTGAGGAAGTTGGAGAAGGCCGATTTCGAAATTGAAGGGAGCCAGGCAGCGATCCTCAGAGCTCAAGAGACTATTGCTAAGGCTCAAGTCATCTTAGAGGCCAACTAGTCCAGATTGGAAGAGTCATCGAAGAGAAGGGAGGAATTGATCTTGCAACAAGGACAACTTGAATAAGAAGGCATAGTGAGGAGTCAGGCAATTGAAGAAGCCCGTCTACGGTTGACCCGGCAACATGCTATCAACGATGATGAATTGCGTCACCGGGCTCTACACTCCATGGAAGAGACTCGATGCCAAGTTATTGATCAGATAGAGAATAAGCTGAAACTCTTTGGAGAATTTTGACCTCCTTGTATTATATATATATATATATATATATATATATATATATATATATATATATATATATATATATATATATATATATATATATATATATATATATATATATATATATATATATTTTATTTTTTTTCTTTTTTGCTTTTTGTTGTAATAAACGAAGAAATTAAAATTTTCTTGGACTCTTTTAGCTTTTTGCTTCTTTGTGTTCATTCATACAATTATGAATAAAGAAAATTCTTTGATTCTTCTATCCTTTAATTCCAATATTGTTTCGAGCAACAAGTGATGATGCGCTTGGTCTGGAATTTTGGCGATGGCAGTTCAAGTGCTCTCTCACGTAACTTAAACTGCTCACGCCAAAATGATCGGGTTAGGATCATTAGTTTCGGCAGAGATGTCTAATTGCACATGTCTGTATTTTTGGCGGAGGCACTTAATTGCACACGCCCAAGATGATTAGGTCAGGATCATCGCTCTTAGGCAGCGGCGCCCAATTGTTCATGCCTGGTGACTTGGTGAGGACAGTTCAAGTGCTCTCTCACGTATCATGAACTTACAGTCAGATGTAAGAGTTTAACATGACAGAGTTTATTATATCGAAATAATATGAATGGTAATAATTCAAATCTTACTGTCAGAGATAAGAGTTTAACATGACAGATTCATCATATCGAAATAATATGGATGGTAATAATCCAAATCTTACTGTCAGAGATAAGAGTTTAACATGATAGATTCATTATATTGAAATAATATGGATGGTAATAATCCAAATCTTACCATCAGAGATAAGAGTTTAACATGACAGGTTCATCATATCAAAATAATGTGGATGGTAATAATCCAAATTTTACTGTTAGAGATAAGAGTTTAACATGACAGCTTAACGGGATTTTTAGCAAACCCCCAGCTATCAATAGATTTAGTGTGCCTTTACCAATCACCATTTGCGTTGGGCTAGCCATGCTATTCCCCTCAGCATGATGAGTTGTTGAGGATTTAATTTCCTCTCTCCTTGGCCTTTTTGGGCTTTAAGTTTATTGATTTCATACTTTTACCTCCAGTTAGGGTTAGTGAGGAATTTGATCTCCTCTTTTTGCCGCTTTAACAGCATTGGGGGTTCATGCTTTATCTCCTAGTACGATAGCTTAGCTAGAAACTTGTTCTCTTACCATTGCTTTTAGCAGTATTGGGCAATTCATACTTTTTACCTTAGCATGATAGGTTGTCGAGACTTTTGTTTGGGCTAAATGCCAAATATTTCCTCTTCCTTTTGCCTTTAAGACTTTGGGCCATAAATGATTATACTCATACTCCCACTATGATAGGATTGGCGAGAAACTTGATCTCCTTTTCCTGTCGCTTTAACAGTATTGGGTAGCAAAAATTCGTACTTTTTTGTTATTTGATATTATTTGTATTTTTTTTCCTTTTTTTCTTTTTTTTAAAATTTTTTATTTATAGTACTCAATTAGCCATTCCAATGGCTAGCAAGAGCAGAAGCAACATGATACTTATCACCGTTAATGTCTTCGGCACCCCCAGCCCAATCCGACTGCTAGCCAATGAGAATGACTCTGTCACTGTTCAGAGCATACCCAAGGGGCCAACTTGCAAGTGCGGGTTGTCTGTGCTTAGTGCCGATCGAGTATTTTACTTGATTTTTGTTGAATTAGCTAAGCAAGTCGATTGTTCGTCTTTCAGCAAGTCAGAGTGTACCCCCATGGTTTCTCCTTTTTTGGTAGAAACTGGGAAGAGTCCCTTCTGCTTCATTTTATGGGGATCATGGTTGATTAATATCGGCTTTTCTACTAGTACAAGGGTCGATCCGATAGGAAACTCCTTGGTTCCTACCACCAAGGTTGTCATATTTGTAGAAACTTTCTTTTGTTCCTCTTTAAGTGTGAGAACTCTGGCTTCTATCAACGCCTAGATTTAATTCTTAAGAAGATAGCAATCCTTGGTTGGATGCCCAATGTTTTTGTAGAACAAACAATAATTAGGATCGTTAGTCTTTCCTGCATCTTTTGGCTTTCGATTTTCTAAAAACTTTAACATTCCTTTTTTATTGAGGAAGTGAAACAGAGTACCTATCTACTCCGTCTTAAATGAATAAGTCCTATCAAGTCCTGCGCCTCTTGGCTTTTGGAGTCTCGGATTCGGATTTGCATCTGATGTCATCACAGCCTTCCCTTTATTTTTAAGATTCTGTGGATATGGCCTATTACTTGTAGAGTTTCTCATACCATGAGATTCCTTAATCTGATGCATTATATCTTCCTCCTGCTCTCCTTACTTCAGCAGGTCTTTCCAAATTTTGAACTCTACAGCTTCCATTCTTATCAGCACACTAGTTCTGAAATTATGTTTACAAATTTCCACTAGCGTTTCCTAGGTCATACCGTGTCGACCTTGCTCAGACTTTTTTCGGAAGCGTTCTATGAAGATTTTGACCGTCTCTTCTTCCTCCCGTTTCGTTACAAGGAGGGAATGACTGATATTTCGGTATCATCCTCAAAGAAACATGCAAAGAACTATTTTTCTATATCATTCTAAGTATTAATGGTTTCCAAGGGCAGCTGCATGAACTACATGAAAGCAGGCCCTCGCAGGGTACTCATAAATACCTTGGTCATTATGGGATCGTTTTCCATTAGATGACTAGTTCGCAACAACAAATGATATATGTACTGGCTTGGGGACCCCTTCCCATCATATGATTCCAGTTTGAGGGGTTTATATTTTTCGCGATAAAGGGCAAAATCCCACTTAAGCTGGTATAGTCTTGAAATTTCTGATTCCTTCAGTTCCTTTTTATGTAGCAATGCATCAAGTTGCCTCTGCAGCTTCTCCATCTTCTCTTCATGAGGATCATGGAAGGAAAACTTATTGTCTTCTTCATGCACTGGATAAAATTTTTCCTCTTTATCTTCTTTTTCTTCATTTGTCTTAGGTAGTGGTTCCGAGGAGGAGGTTTTAGCCTTGTCTTCGATTATGTTCTGGGTGTTCTCGACCACTTTCAAGAGTATTGGTTTGAGGTCATCGATAGTCTTTTGTTAGTTTCAAATCATTTACTCTTGGGCTTCAAATCTCTGATCGATATCATCGGACATGTCTACCGTGTGTGACGCCAATTTTCTTGGTCAGGAAGAAGTATATGATTGGCTGAATTGTCGCTATCATCGTTGTAAGAACCCTTTGCGAGTTTCTTGTAATTTTGAGGAGCGACGACACCTGACTTGAGCCGAGTGAAATGGTGAGGTTGTTCGCCATCTGCATCCGACTCATTTCTTTCCTCCATGACCTTCTTGCCTTTACCGACCATATTCAAGGTTACCGCTTTCAATTCTTTTTCTTTGATTCTATATCTCATATTTTTTTTCTCCTTTTAGGAGTATTTTGATGAGACTCGGTTATTCTGTCAAATACAGACACTCTTTTCTTGCTATAACAGCAATTGTTTACTACAACTGATATTAAGTGCTCACAATGGCATGTTGAGTGTGACTGAGTTTGAGTCGCTTTTCTTTTATTTGTTAAGTATTCTTTGAGATCAAGAACTTTAGGATATAGAGAATCTTCAGTTATATTTTGGGCATGGGCCCACTTGGCTGTCGGAGAAGTCCGTGTACCTGCTAAAACTTTTCTGTGCTGATGGCATTGTACTGTTGGTCTGTCAGATGTTCAATATTTTGTTTATCAGCCTTGATTCTGTATACTAGCTGTTTTACACGATGTTGGAGTTAGCTTTGCATTTTAGAGCACTCATGCGAGGCTGGGTTATAGCTTCGCGTTTTACGCTAGCCCCACGTTTTACGTTGGCTTGGCGTTTCTGAAGAAGTTTAATTTCTATTGGTTGTTTATCCTCGCATGGGGGAGTATCCTCACACGCTGGCATAGCCTCGCGATTTATGCAAGAATTCTTGGCTTCGCATTTAACGCTAAGCTCAAGTTTTTGTCCAACTTTAATAGCCTCGTGTGGAGAATTTTGATCGTACGCTAGTTGTGATTAACGCAAACTTTGACACTTTTGCCAGTTTTATATTCAAGCTCAGTAGCCTCGCGTGGAGAGGCTTCTTCACATGCTAACTTGCTTCTGAGATTAACGTCGTATTTTACGCAAGTGTTGTCAATTTTTCTGGTTTCATATCCAGGATCTGTAGCCTTGCATGGAGAGATTTCTTCACACGCTGGCTTACAGTCAGCTTCGCATTTTACGTGATTTTTATTGGTCTTGTGACTAACGCAAGCCAGTTCGCAAAATATAGCCTCGCGTTCGGCCTCAGCTTCAGCTTTGTGTTTTACGCGGGCTTTGAGGCTCTTCCTCTTACTCGACGATTCCGATTACTGAGTGTGTTCTAGTGAGGCCAGTCTCTTGACCCTCTTCAGCAGTAGGAACAGTATCCTCCCTTAGGATTTTCTGCTCAAAAGACTACTCTGTAGTTGTGGACTCAAAAGACCACAGATTAACGGAGAATTCCTTATTACCTGATTTACGGGTTTTAGAGATCACGTGATGATAGCACGGCGTTTCAGTCAGATTACTTGATTCAGAAGAAAGATAATCTTCATACATTTGCTGGTCGATCTCAATGACGAGTATATTCATGACCGATCCAATTTCTTCATGTCGGATTGCACCACGATCTCTTATTCTGAAAAAGCAGACATCTCCCACTGTGGTCGCCAGTTAGTCCTCCGCAAAAATCTTACTTTTTTCCATTGATTACAATAATTACAACGAAAGAGGAACAATAGAAAAACAAACGAGAGGATTTATATTTTATCGCTCTATTTTACAATAAAAAGTGGGTTATAATGTAATGATGGGATCAACTAGTAGAACCTATTGACGATCCAACGTGAAGATCTTCCTCTCTTTGAAGAAGATGATGGCCGGTCGTAGCTTTCTCTCTCTCTACTGATCTTTATGAATTCAAGACTCTCTCGCATAACTTGAATTGCCAAAGGATCTCCAAGACTTCAAGGCTCTCTCGCGTAATATGAATTGCCAAAGACCTCAAAGGCTTTAAGACTCTCTCGCGTAACTTGAATTGCCAAAGACCCCTAAAGTCTTCTCAAAGAGGCTATTTATAGACTTTTGTTGGTCATGAGAGTTTTCATAGGGATAAGAATAGAAAGTCTTTGTATTCATTAAGGATTCTAATTAAATATTTGATTTTGACTTAAATCTCTTAAATTTGGATTCTGATTAGACTCAATTCTGGTATTGGATAAACCCAAATCTCAATCACAATCAATTAAGGACTATGAGATCTGCCCATGAGGAGTTAAGTAGTCTGAACACAGAGCTATAGATTTAGCTTCACGTTTTTACCTTTCGCGCGTAGTTAAACTGGCCAACGTGAAGTTATGGACTTAGATCCACGTTCTGCGAAGCTATTTGCCTCTTTTCTTTATTTTGAAATTTTTTACCTCCAACAGTAGTGTAATCGGTGTATATTTAAGTTCTCCTAAATCTAGGTGCTTGTAAACCGAATATAGTAAAATATTTACACTAGCCCCCAAATTTAGTAAAAAATTTTCCATGTTATGTTGACCTATCACACAAGAAATAGTGGGACATCCATGATACTTTTATTTAAGAGGCATTTTAGAATGGAATAATGCACATACCTGTTCTATAAGAAATGCTTTCCTCTGTACGTTGTGCATCTTTTGATGGTACACAAATCCTTCAAGAATTTTGTATATGAGGGGACTTGTTTGATCGCTTCCAACAAAAGGTATGTTGAGCTGTACCTATTTGAAAATTTCTAAAATATCAGTGTAAGATGCATTCATATATTTAGCTTTCAATCTTTGAGAAAATGGTATAGGTGGTTTATAATTTGTGAAAGTATATTCTTTAGAATTATAATCTTTAGATTGTTGTACTGAATCATTGCTATGTTTCTCTTCAGTATTTTCTCTTGAAATGGGCTCATCAAATACTTTACCACTTCGTAAACTTATTCAAGTATTTATCTTTGGTATATCATTATTAATAGAAGAAGTAATAATATTTATACCTTCTATTTTACCTTAAGTGCTGACCTCCGGTTGAGATGGTGTCTTACTTTTTTTCTTTTCTTATAACGCAGAACTAAGGGGCTTATTTTGATTATATATCACTGAAGGTTGTCGCATTCTGATAGTTGATCGTTTGTTCCGTCTGAATAAACTGCTATTGTACTTAGATAATTTGATCCATTCTTTGTTATATCTGCAAGAAATTATCCTCAAAATTTCTCTTCGCTGGTGGTTGGTACACTGAAGGTTGATTAGAAGATTGGACATACCGTTGTGGTGGATCAGTGGGTGGCTTATTTTGATGATTAAATTATTGTTGAGGATTGTACTTCCGTTGAAGATTTGGATGGTTTCTCTAACTAGGACTGTATGTTTGTAAATTTGGATTGTTTGCTGGTTATGGAACAGTGTTAGAGGTATTAGCTAGCTCTTTTAATACTTCTTTAAAAGCGAAAACTTCCGGAACTTCTTTTATTGCCTAAACTGTTTCAATTTTGTTTGTAAGCAAATTTTTAAATTTCTTCGTGATAGAAATTAATTATGCAGCTATGTCTTTAGTTTTGCCCAATTTAATAAGTCCGCCTCTATTATTAGGTTTCTCTATTAATTGGTGTCTATCCAAAATATCCTCAGTTTTCTAGAGTTGTGAATTTTTGGCAAGTGAATTAAAATAATCCTATGCTTTCTCAGCATTTTTGCTTAAAAATTTACTATTACACATAGTTTCTATAAATTACCTAGTTATCATATTTAGCCCTTGATAAAACATACTTACATTCCCTCATATCTCAAAATCATAATGTGGACATGAGAGTAGAAAATCTTTGAATCTATCCCATTACTCAAACAATGGTTCATCTTCTTTCTAACGAATGTTGAGAATTTGTTTTCGCATATAATTTGTTTGATATGAAGGAAAAAAATTCTTTAAGAATTTTTTTTGCATCTCATCCCATCTTCCTATTGAATGGGGATGCAATGACTGTAGACATATCTTTACTTTATCTTTAAGGATGAATGGAAAGAGTTTAAATTTAAGTTATTCTTTAGTATTATTTTGAAGATTAATAGTATAACAAACTTCTTCAAATTCTTGAATGTGCAAATATGGGCTCTCTGAATCCATTCCCTAGAATTTAGACAAAAGATGAACTACTCTAGATTTATTCTTGAAGTGTCATATTTAAAGGAAATACTATGCATGATGGTTGGTTGTCCTATCAAGTTGTAGATAATCTCTTAAAAACTTTTCATTGTCTCCATAATAGCTATTGTTATCATTTGTATTATTATCACCAAATCCGTTATTATTATTGTGTTACTCATGTTGTTATTATTATTAGTGTTCAGGTCGTGAGGTGTTTGGTGGACTGGAAATGTTTGTGGATTTGAGTACGATCACGCAAGTCTACCATTTGAAGTTCTCCTCTAGCTAGTCATGCAAATTTAGAATTACAAAAATTAATGATGTATGAACAGTAATCTATACTAAAATATAATAGAATACTATCAATCCCAAGCAATGACACTAAAAACTTGATTAAGATCTAAATCGTACACTTCCAAGTGCAATAGATCGACAAGTAGTATAAGGATAGTAATCCAAGATCATTCTCTCGAGAATCGTTTTGATTATTGTGTAACACTAAAAAATAATAAATTATGGAACTAAAGAAAATAAAGGCTGGATTTTTGTTAACTGAAACTAAAACTAAACTAAAGAAGATGTAAATTTACTTGAAATAAAATTGTTGGTCAGATGGATTTAACTCCCACATAGAATAATTTACTAGATGTATTTATGGTTTTATATATCAATTGCATATATCACGTGGTCTTCCTACAACTGGAAAATATATCAATAAAGTATAAAATCTAGCAAACTTGTAAACTTAATACTTTGAATAACTTTCTCCAATTAATCCTATATGAGTTTTGAGTTTTGCAATATGAAAAATAAAAATAAACGTTCAAAGTCTAAACATATACCATTCCTAAAAAGTCTATGGCATATCAAAAACTAAGCAACAAATATATTATCAAGCAATAAAATATCAGCGACTCTAAATCATATCTTAATCTTTTGAAGATAATAGGGAATTAAATATATCAATTTTATATAAATCAATTAAAAATAATAAGTATTAAAATTACATACCAGTAAATTACTTAGGGTTTATTATCCTATCTGAACCAACGTAAGAATTTAATCACTCATACTCGTCATAGTCATGAATAAAAAATAAATAATTCTTTTATTGATTTCTATAAAAGAGTACAAAAACTAAATCTTGAATCTCTAAAACACTCTAAAAATTATTCACTACTCAAAAACATTCAAAAGTATTACATAATTCTAAATTAATAATTCAGAATTACATCGTATATTTATATCCTTACAAAACCCTAATAAGAATTTTATTTACAAGGAAACTCTATATTCTCTCAAAAATCTCTAAAAAAACCAAAATACGGATGTAGCCTTCGACAATCCTATCGACAGCTGCTCTCAGGTTATATTACAGTCGACGGCTATCGATAACCAACAAATAACTATCGATTGCTAGATCTATAAAATCACAGTTCTAAGCTGATATTTGAGAAACGCTTTATTTGTCGATTTCTTTACATATAAAACCCTGTAAAAATGCTAGAAAACACCATAAAAATATCATAGTGGAGAATTTGATCAATGAAAATAATTTTTTATTAATTTCTTTTATTAATCAACAAAATTAGATTATGCTTGTATGAAATAAACTAAAATAGCTACACTTTTCAAGCGTAATCATAGCTTTGTTTAATTTATGTTTTAACAATATATTTTCCGGTTGTAGAACGATTACGTGGTCTATGTAACTGAGATAAATAAGTATAAGTGCATTAAATTATTTTATGAGGGAGCTACTTATCTGACCAGCAACTTTATTATAAGTAATTTAAAAATCTTTAATTTTTAATTTTAATTAATAAAACTTCAATCTTTCTTTGTAGTTCGTAATTTATTTTCTTTAGTGTAACATAATAATCAAAATGATTCTTGAGAAAACGATCTTGAGTTACCACCCTTGAATTATTTGTCGATCTCTTGTAATTAGAAGTGTACGATTCAAATCGCAGTCACTTATTACTGCCACTAAATGGCAGGGCTTTATCGCTATTTTGTGGCAAGACCAGGTATTTTGGATCCTTGGTTTCTGCAACAAACTCTTGTTGCTCCCTAGATCCATTTGGAAACCATCTCTCTATACTTCAGTTATTCTACACACTCAACGGACACTATTAACTCATAAAATAAAAATAAAAAAATAAAAAAATAACATTGATCCCGAGAAACAATGCCAAAAACTTGATGTGTATCAAACTATTGCAAGCGCATCATGTCAATTGTAGCATAAACAAGTCATCTCTTAGGTATTTATGGTATTTTGCAATTTTATTATGATCTTAATCCTGACAAGTCAATAAAGAAAACTATGATTGAGAAGAAATTGGATTAACGATTCTAGAAAGCTAGCATAAGTTGTCTGAATCCCTTAAATTAATGATATAACAATAAATCTTTTCTTTGTTCTTATTTTTTAACAAGTTACATAATGAAAAGATAATCCTTTTAATTTGGTTTTAATATCGAGTCTCTAAGTATGATCTATCAAGTGTCCCTAAGTATGATCCATCAAATACAAAATTTTTATTAAACCAATTCATATCAAATCGATAATCAAATAGATAAAATAACGAATTCCAATTTCAAATTTGATTTAAGCATAGATTATCAAACTAAATTTAGAATAATCTATGAAAATTTAAAATTTATAAAGCAATATTTTTATGTTTGTTTATTAGAAAATCATAATGTCATTTCTTTAGAAGGAAGATAAAAATCCCATGTTAGCATCACTGAGTTTAATTTCATCTACTTCTAAAAGTTGTGTAAAATTAGTTATGCATGATGTTCTTTAAAAAGGCCATATTTTTAATTATGAAAACAAGAGGAAATGGAATTACATCTTTGACATGGTAAATCTACCTAAGAAAGAAATAAAAATCATACTACAATACAATGAGTAAATCACCTAACCACCAAACGATATGAAAGAAATGAAATTAAGCTTCACAGAGGTCCAATATAATGGTAGTTTCCTTAGCAAGACCTAATCTTGTTTTTCTATTAATTATTCCAAAATAGAACAAAGGTATGATAATTCTACAAGGATTACATCATGTAAATAGACTTCGAATACAAAACCTTAATCCAGATAGCCTAACAGAGTTTTAAAATTACACAAAAATCTAAGAAAAATCTCAGCTGTTTCCTCAATCTATACAATTAGATGTGGAAATTCACCAATTTTGCCACCAAATGGTGGCTATTGCCTCTCCATTCAGCAACAAAAATAGGTCCTATGGCCTTTGGCTTTCTAGAACTTGATCTGTAGGCTCTGGACTTCATTCCATGACTGGATTCTTAATTCTCAGCTCCAAACTCTCTGGCTCTTTAGATTTCTCCTTTTAGCATCTCTTGGGCTCAGTTTTTGCAGATCTTCGGCTAATTTTGTGCAATTCTTGTTGCAATGATACCTAATCAGAAAAGAAACTAAAAATATCTAAGTAGCATTACATATAAATAAAAATAGATAAAATGCAAGATATATACAAAATATAATACTTATTTTTTGCGACCGGAATAACGAAAATAATACGAATGAAAGTTGTACTACTTAGAATTCGCTTTCCGACGAATCCTAAATGTGTTCAAGCTGAGTTCTAATGAAAGAGATGAGGTTGTTTTTTAAACATGTGCTACTACTAAACTAATAGATCTTTATATTACAAACCAATAAATTCCCAATAAATATTAACTAAGATAAAAGCTGACTCAGGAAATGGTTTCTAAACAAAATTTATATAAATTTGAATTATATTTCAAATGAATCCAAGATGAGTTTAATTGGAGTTTTGGAATAGAAGTTATAGCTATTTTATTGAACCTACCTTGTTGTTGACCCACTAGACCTGGTACAACATAATGTCAGCATTTATAGTGAATTTTCAATTAGGAAATAGGTTGACTTAGAATTTTATTTTTAATAAAAGTTATAGCTTATTGAATTATCTTTGCAACAAATTTTAGAAAAGCTCAATTGGGTTCTATACGAAAAAAGATATGGCTATTTGTGTATAAATTGTTGTATATGGAAAGATGTGAACATATACACTTAGTTGTGAAATGCAGATTATAATACCTAAAAATATGGTATATAGTATAGAAATTGGAAACTAAATAATCGATTTAAACCTAGGAAACATGAAAGACTAGATCTTCTGTGATTAGCATAATAGATATGAGATCTATGGTTTCTTGAAGGAATCAAATGAAAACATGAGTAAAGTGTAGTTTATTATTTAAATAGAATTTTGGTTAAAAAAAAAATAAATAGAACCATAACATGCTGAATTGGAGTTGAAATCAACAAAAAAAAAAAAAAAAACAAATGTGGATTGATGGTGGAATGCTAGAGATGATAGCATTGAGCTGGTGGAGAAGATTAGAACTTAATTGGCAAGGGAAAACTTAAGAATAAGGCTCAATTGGCTTTATAGTAGATTTTCCTAGATTGTTCAGGCTAATTTATTGACGAGTTTCTAGAGAAGAATGGAGAAGGAATTGGGTCTTGGTCACAAGATATCAAATGAAGAGAATGAGAAGGAGCAGCTTTGGAAAAATTTTCAGAATTTTGAAATTGATTTGATGACTTGAATTTGGAGCTAAATTTAGCTAAAACAAATAAATAAATACCCCATAACTTTCCAATAACTAGAAAATTCCCATTGTATCAAATTTTAAACTAAAGGTCAAATAAAGTTGCTTGGGAAAGAATGAAGAAAGTAAAAACACTTTTCAAATGAAATTTAAATTCAATTTATTATTTTAATGTGGCATTGGTCCAAAAATTGCCCAACCTAAAGAACTCTGACAAAATTACAGAAAATAAAGAAAAAATAGGATAATGGGTTCCTGCACTACAAAAATATAAATTGGAATATATATATATATATATATATATATATATATATATATATATATATATATATATATATATATTAGTCAATTTATCCAGTATTCGCCGACATAGATATCTGAGTCATATCAATATCTGACTGCCCAAACTGATATTGATGATATGAGATTAGCCGTTATAGGACAAAACCCTAGAGAAGTAGATAGACTCTATTATAATATCCACTCTGCTTATGAGTTTCGATCTATTGAAATTAAATTTATAATGTTGTAAAAACTTTTTACAAGAAAATATTTAAAACAAAAGGAGAAAGTTTTATTAAATAACTAAAATAAATAGTGGAGACCAGAATGACTAATAAAACTTAACCCACATCTAAACTAAGCTAGTTATCTAGTTGTGACTGATAAAATAAGTTAGCATAATTATATTTGACATGAAAGAGTTCTAATTACTTGGATGTGGTTAGATTTGTTTTTCATATCTATTAGGATTCTAACTTTAATTTTGATAGGGAGTTTAACTAGAAATGTAATTCCTATAGAAAGAGAGGAGAACACAAGCTACAACATTATCTTTTCCCCATTACAAAAAAAGAGAAAAATATTAGAGAGGAGAAAGGAATAAGAAGAAAAGAACTCGGCCTATGTGACGCCCCAAATCATATTAGCGGGCCCGAGTGTGTATCCTAATAATGGGTAGGGTGTCACAGGTAGTCACTCTCATTACCGGAGTGCACAAGGCTATTTTTTAATACAAACATAGGCAAGAGATATTAAAGCATGAAAATATGAGATATATATTACATTTCTAAATCTATCTGCGACATCACATGCATGAATATAACAATATCTAAAAATAGATATATAAAAATGATAAACAATATGTACATCAAAAGGTTGCTCATATAAAGTCTAGTACAGTATCAGAACAAAACTATATAAGTACTAAATATATATACAAGAGTGTCCGGATACTACAGACAGAACTAGAAAATAGGATACATATGCACATACAAGAAAAAAATAATAAGTACACAAAAGAGATGAAAATCCTATAAGAAACTGGTTACTGGTGATTAGCCTACTCCTAGAAATGTGGATCCTCGAGAGGTTAGTCCTCCTCTCTGCTACCGTTGTCTCAACTGGTAGACGTAGATTGTATAAATTTTAGGTGCTAGAATCCAAATAAGAATACAAATCTAAACTCGTGCCAAGTTATAGGAACCATATCAGTATGATATGCTAGTAGGAACAATATAAAAAATGTATGCAAATGAATTGTGAAGTACAAAGTATGCAAAATATAATATGAATCATGAATTACATGTGGTATGTAAAATGTAACAAAATCGTACAAATGAATCATGAAGTACAAAGTATGTATAATGTAATAGGAATTATGGAGAAAACAAGAATATGAGCTATGAATAATGCAAAATCAAAATATAACATGATCTTGTATATGGGCTATGGTGTACAAGTTATGCATAAGAAAATACAAATCATGAAGCAAATGATACATATAGTATAATATGATTAATTAAATGGATACAAATTCTGCCCTATTTGTTTGAAACTGAACGGTGGGAGTAATCACGCATTCCAAGAGTGTACTGTGCATACCTAGTACCACAACCACAAACATCCTCACAGGGACTGGTCCGTCGCTAAGTAAATAAATAATGGAATTCCAAATCTCATGCATAACTGAGATCACGACCTCAAACACTAGACTCTGCATGAGCTAGTCAGCATCTAGGCAAACTTAGAACCGATAGTGTTAGTCTATTGATTGCAAATGCATCCCAAGTAAGACAAGAGACTCCCATAATATTTTTTCCATTACACCATTTATTTTTCACATACCCACAATATAGTAAATGGTAAGTATCAATGTATCAAGGTGTCTTATATAATAAAAGTGAATGTATCAATAGCCAGATAAAGATGAAACAACATATACGTTAATATTAAGTACAAGAGTAATACTAGCAGGTAACGAGAGTTATAGAATATATTTATGTGCATGAGCTATCATTTCCAAGTAAGAATAATATGTACAAATAATATCATGCATAAATAAATATGTGTGAATATATATCATATCACTACTCAAGTGGTATATGCACTAATATAGCATGTATACCTAAATATGAGCTATGAAACTCACCATGTACTAATAGTAATAAGAATGATTGAATATGTATATGTATGTATCATATTATAAATCAAGCGGAACATGTACAGACATAACATATATGCTTATGTTCCCGCAATTTGGCGGATAGTCAGAATTTCATATCTTGTTTGATTAGGGTAAAAATAAAAATAAAAGGCTAAGATTATGTATAGTTATAAAGAATTCAATCATCTTTCTAATGAATTTTAAATGAGCTTAATTGGAGTTTTAGAACAAAAGTTATGGTTATTTTATTTTGGACTTACTACTACTATGCTATAAAATAAGTGAATTTCCATTTTTGATTTGACCATAAATAAATAAAATTTGAGTCTAACATTTAAATTGGTCCTAGATAATTTAATTACTTTTCCAATAAATTTTGAATGAGCTAAATTGGAGTTCTAGAGTAAAACTTATGATTATTTTACCATACACCTGCTGCTACAAACTACAACAATGATAAGTAAATTTTCAGATTATCTTTTACACTAATAAGATTGATTTAGAGTGTAATATCATAATAAATCTAAGATAATTCAATTATCTTTCCAATGAATCTTAAATGAGCTCAATTAGAGTTCTAAAGCAAAAGTAATGGCAAATTTACCATGAGCTTACTTTGCTGAGATACTAACATAGTACAACAGCCATGACTGAACTTCCAAATTATTTTTGAATAAGTAAATGGTTAAATTAGGCTCCACTATAATTGGATGAATTGTTTAGAAAATTATTTTTAATGGTATTAAAATAAGATCAATACGAGTTAAAATACAAAAGTTATGATAGTTCTAAAATGGATTGCTGCATATGTCTAGATCGCGATACGATATATGCATTTATGACATGTACAGTATGACACATGCAATGAAACTCAAAATAAATGTAAATTATAATGCATATAATCTGAAAATTAGCTTAATATAACTTTTTATATCATATGTGAGGAGATTACATAAAAAATTAGAAGTTTAGAGAGTTGAGAATATATTATTGCCTCTTGTTGAACCAAAATCAGAAAAAAAAAAACCAATATTGATGTGATTACTCTTCAAATATTAAGAAATCTTCTAAGAATTATACTACGAAGAAGCCCATATGCTGGGATAGATGTCACCACATTGATGAAGAAGTTTAGAACTTATTTGAAAAAAAAAAAAAAAAAAACTTAATAACAAAGCTCATAGAACAATAAAGTAGATTTTCAGCCCACTCTCAGGCTAAATATTTGACAATTTATTTGAGAGAATTAGATAATAAATTAGGATTGAAGGTATGAAAAGAAAATGAGAGGAACACGAGAGTCAAAAGCTTGATTTTTTCTGAATTTATTTGATGGTTAAACCGCTACTGGAAGATAGTTATTATGTCATGATAAAAACTCTTAAATTTTTTTTAATTACAAATTTGCTATTGGGTCAAATTCTATCTAAAATTAGTTGAGTAAAAATGCTAAGTTGCGGGAGATAGATATGAGGTGGGAAAAAGGTTAAAATTGGAACTTCAGATTTAATTTGATTATTTTAATTAGATATTTGCCCGAAAATCGGCCGATCCGAAATAATTACGTAAAATATGAAAAAATCTAAAATAATAAGATAATAGGTCCCCGCTTTGCGGAATTTAAAATTGAAGACTAGATTGAAAGATATAACTCAATTTATATAATATCTATCCATATCAATATCCAGGCTCCTGAGCTGATACCGATGATATGGAATAAACCGATACAATGACTTAAGGATTATAGTCATTACACCCTAGTTCATGAATTTTCAACATCTTTTTAAGTTAAAACCTCAACACCAAACAAGATAAATCCATCTCATTCAAGCAACATATCACATGTATTTAAATTCTATCCAATTTTATTTTTATAGATGGATTATATGTAATTATATTTATAGAGAAATTTCATAGAAATATGCTTTAAAGAAATATAAATTTCTCATGATTCATAAATAGAGTTATGATTTTCTATCAAAAGAGTTTTGATTTGTTGTGTAAAAACTAGGGGATATATTTTTTATATCTATTATTCATATATTCTATTGTTTATCATTTATCTCTTACATTTTACTATGAAGATGTAATTTTATAGAAAAGAGGCTGACAGATATTAGGGTCTGAATAAGTTAATACCAAAGATACGATTTTTATTAATGTTAATGCGTGCATTCATGTTTGTATTGATATTTATGATTTTAATTTTAAGTATATATACCAAGATTATTTAGCTAATTTAAGAAAATCTTTGAAAATAGCAAGAAACAGTTTTTACTTGATTGTTCTCTTGGGGATTGTCGACAACTGCTTTGACAGTAACTTCTACCGTGCCTCTTTGTCTTGATTGCAGCGATTGTTGAGGGACACTATGGACAGCGGGGACTGACCTGTCAATAGTTGACCCAAGTTATTTTTTGCATAGTATTTTATTAATTATTTTAGGGTTATTTTCAATAACTACCTATGTACTATGAGGGTTGTAGCACTTTTACTCGCTAAAGAATTTTACTCACACTTACACCATTGGAAAACTTAAACAGAGTGATAAAACTTCATTTTAAATTGCACACGCATTTAGTGTTTGTAAAATTATCCAAATTGCCCCTAGAGAGAGTGAAATGGAGAGAGTAAGAGGGAGAGGGAGAGGGAGAGGGCGGGAGAGAGGGAAAGAGAGAATGAGAGAGGGGTAGGGGGAGAGAGGGAGAGGGGGAGAGGGAGTATCTTAGAGCGACAACTCACCTTTTAGCTCAAATCTGGTAAAACAAAACATATTTAATATAAAGATGAAAGGAAGGAGTTAAGTGTATTTTCGAGATTCAAGAATTTTGATATATTTTATTTTTAATCAGAATGACTATACCAAATGCGAACTCCGTTAAGTTTCAGGGGGTTTAAATGTGAATAAAAATTTTTAGGAGGTATAAATATTACAACCCCATAGTGTAAAAGTAGTTTCTATAATTAATCCATTATTCACTTTTTTTTAATGAGAATAACTATATCAAATGTGACCTAACTGCGTTAAGTTTCAGTGGTATAAGTATTACAGCCCATAGTACATGGGTAGTTTCTGTAATTAACCCATTAATTTATTACAAGTAATTTATTGTAACTCATGGAAATGATATTGAATGACTCTATAAATATGTTAATCGCTAGATCATCATCGTATAATGAATTAAGTATTGATTTGTGTGCTTTACAAAAACAAGCAAACTTATTGATATATAAGTGCAATCATCGAACTTAAATGTTTTCATTGGTAAAGATTAAATGAAAGATAGATTGTCATGTTATTTAGATCATAATGATTATTAATATTGAACTCCTATACATCACCATTGGCACCTTAATTGAAATATTGAATCAATATAATTTAAATTGATTAAACACATGTGTTATCAAAGAAAAACCATGCTTGTAAGATTTAGCATTTTGTTTGTAAGTAAACTACTAAACTCTCATCTATTAATTGAATTACCATTGGATTTAGGCGGGATAGGTTCCATTGGCATTATCAATGAACTCAGGTACAATAGACTCCGATTGTCTTTTAATTAACTAATTTCCCATCGTGAATGGGAATGCACTCATAGACACTAACATCTATGCTTCATTGGGGTTCTAAAATATCATAATAAAAGTAACTAATGAATTTAACTAAAATAAGATAGGCACATGGGCATAAAATAAATTACTATGATATTATATGCTTTCAGTGTATTCATTATTATTCATTCATATGATTTATTTTCTTAAATTATTATCATCATGTTTGTTGATTACTTAAGTGATGATCCTGGTTGTGCATGACCGAACCCAGACAAAGGCTTAGACTCAGATCAAGAGATTTATGCACTAATTATCGAGCAGGATTTGGAGTATTTTGAGAGACAAGAAGTATTGGAGGATTATATAGTTTAGACATTATTTTCTGCATCATAGAATTTGATATTAGTTGAAAATTGTAATAATACATTTTCTTAAAACTTGATTAGCCAGTTTTATGAGGCTCTTTTTATTGCAATATTTTGTGAGATTCTATTAAATCCAAATTTTTTTTTTATGAAAGATAGTTTTTTGAGAAAATTTTAATTGCTTTGTGATTTTTTATATTATATTTATTTCCGATGTACAATGAATATATCATGCAATGTAAAATAACTCAACTATTTGCCAATAGACAGTGGGGTGTTACATGTATGGAGAGGGTCAATAAAGTTAATAGAAGCATGCGCATGATACATGATTCTACATAGTGAGGAACTACAAGAGCTGGTCATAGTCAGGTATGCACATCTTATTCTATAAGGCTCCAAGGAAGTTTTAGTTGCACTAATGACATATAATATGGTGTCACAATTGCTAATGACAGCCGTACGGGTAAATCCAACCTTGATTCAAGTTCTCTATCTTGTATAACAAGATAAGTACTTATAGGTAGAGTAACATCTCTATTGACTTGGCTAGAGTTCTAATGGAGCACATTAAGACCCTTCCGATCTATGATACAAAGTCACTAATATCGCTTATAAATATCCCCCATATTCTCATAATCTAAGGTGCACACAGATAACTCAAAAGTCCTAGGCAGAGGGACACCCTAGCTCTCTGCCTCTTATGTGATTGTGAGATTTAATTTGATTGTTGGAGGAGCAATATTGGATCATCCCTCTTGAATGCTAGATCTGAACCGAACTAGCTAGTGAGACAGTTCTCCACCCAAAGCGTGCATGATGATTGAGCTGTACCCTCAATTGCTAGAATGCAAAACAATTCACATCTATTTATCTTAAACAATTAAGACAGAAAAGATGCTAGTTGACTGTTTATTGCGGAGATAAGAGTATTAGGATTTCTCCTTCATGGATGTTCCCACCTATTTATCTTTTGAAGAGACTTGAATTCTCTCATTTTCATAGAAGTGATGGCATCATTCAAGACGTTATCATTATCGTCCATTACTCTAATAAACAGTTGTGACTGGTGCTAAGTGTGAGTAGCAACTTACATTCGTGATTAATTTGCGATCGTTCTTATAAATGTTGTTTTATCATTTGTGGTAGAATTTAATTCAATTGCTACACAAAGTGGGAATAATAATTCTGAGAGGAGAATTTTAATTTGTTAAGAGTTTTAGTTTCGTGGAGAATTAATTAGTACTTGGAGATGTGATAGAAATTAGAATTTATACAGAAGTAGGTTTAGTGTGTTAAGAGTAGGATTAGATTTACTTTGCTATAAAGGACCTGTCTTATATATTAATAACATCACGTAACGGTGCCTTTATGCACCTCTCTCCCGAGTACACGAATCAACCAGATAATTAATCACACCAGGGCACAAGCAGAAGGTAATAATTAAAAAAGGAAAATGTATTTCCTAATTGACAGTACTCCCCTCCGCAGCAGCAGTTCCCTTCATTTTCTCAGCTTAACAATTGCCCCCGACTCATCGCACTCGAACTTCTCATACCTACTGTAAATCGCCGCAACGAGCAAGCAAGCAGTCGCTACCACATAATCCTTTGCCGCGCACTGCTTGTTCTCCGGCGTCGGTGTTCCTGTCTCCGGCCCGTTCGACCAGAACAGGTACTGTAGCAGCTTCTTCCCCTCGCCGACGAACCTGTCGGGCTTGAACGCGTCTGCGTCCTCGAACACAACGGGATCCCTCATAGCCAGCAGCTGGTACCCGCACAGCAGCTCCCCTTTCTCCACCTTGAAGCTCGACTCGTGCGAGCTCAGCACGAAGTCGGTCCTCGCCCGCCCGTACTGCAGCGGCACCGGGGGCTGCAGCCGAAGCACCTCGTACACCGTGCTCTGCACCAGCTCCATCTCCTTCACTGCTGCGAAGTCCAGCCTGTCTTTCCCCTCCATCACTGTCCGGACTTCTTCCCGGAGCTTGTCGCCCAGCCCGGTCTTGTCTTTCCCGAGAGTGGAGATCAGCGAGGTGAAGAAGATGGAGAAGCCACCAAAGGCGTTGAATCCGAGCACAAAGAGGATGTTGTGGATGGCCTCGTCTTTGTCGAGGTTGTAGTCCTTGTGCGCCCGCTCAATAACTTCCTTACCTTGCTGTTCCACGAACTTGTACAGCTTTTTGTAGCCACCGCTGACGAGGAAGAAGGGGAAGGGGAACGAGTGGAGGAGAAGCTCTTCGAAAGGCTGAGGAATGACTCCAACCTTTGTGGTCGGGAGTAGCTGCAGTGCTAACCATTTGTCAAGCATAATAAAGCCATTCTCGCCAATATCCGGGGAGGCCAGCGGGTCAGCCCCGACGATGCTCTGTGAGAGGAACCGAAAGATGCATTTCTGCATTGGCACGATGAAATTGGAGCTGCCTTTATCGGAGACTTCGTTCTCGACTGAGCTCAACATAATGTTGAGGTTCGATAGGAACTCGTCGACCCAGACTTTGGAGCTCCGCTTGAGGAGGTCGATGCAGAAGGTCTTGACGGTGGCGTGGGTGGGCTCCGAGGGGTCCTGGTAGACAGAGACCCTGTGGTTGCCAGTGAAGCTGACACTCGGCATGTAGTCCCCAATGAGGACATTCTTCTTCTCGACCAGTGAAAGGTCGAAGAGGGAGGAGAAGGAGGTGCAGTCGAGGACGCATATGACGCGGGGGTCGACTCCGAGGAAGAATGGGAAAGTCGGAGGCATGTTGGTGCGGAAGACGGTGCTCTTGTGTGTATTCATACGGTGGCGGAAGAAGGTCTCCGGGCCTTGGAACCAGAAGTAGTCAAGGCGGTCCTTGAGGGGGCCGACTAGTGGGAGGCCGTAGCTGCCTGGGATAGGCCGAACTGGGAGAGCAGTCAAGGTCGAGGAGGCCGTAGCTGACATCATCGTCACTGCTGCTCTTCCTGTTTGGGATATGTATACTAGTGTGTTTAGAGATCTCTGTTTAGGGATATGTATACTAGTGTGTTTAGAGATGAGAGATCTATGTGAGGATTGTCATTGGCTTGGAGTTGGATACTTTGCTATCTAGCTAACTGATAATGACTGCATAGGTGGGGAAACAATGAATGGGCGTGCAGCGTTTGTACTGGAGGTAAGGCGTAGAAAGATGAGGCCAAAATCCATGTCAAGGTTCACACACATTTGTTGGTGGAAAAAACTCACTCTTTAAGTGCGAGAGACTAGAATCAAGGCCAAGATCTAACCTCGGTGCTATCATCAAACGGGAAGCTAATCATAGATTAGCGTAAATTGTCCAAATGCTAAACTAACCAATAGCCTCGTGTCTCTACTGGTTCACTCGAACTGAAACCATTTGAATTAGTTTTCCATTAAAGAAATAATTAGCCCGTATCTTTAAACCATGAGTTAAGTAGTTAATCTACACCCAAATTCATCCTTATTAAAGAACACAGTTATACTCTCTCTTCACCTGTAAATAACCACAATAGAGAGAGGGCGGGGGGGGGGGGGGGGGGGGGGGGGGGGGGGGGGAACACTTTTGGACGCTTTATACCACTATTAAAGAGATTTTGGTTCAAGACTTCATCTAATGAGTAGAGTAGACTCTTGCAAGTTTAAGGAGGTCGGCGGCCACAATCTTCTCCCATCAGTAATCGTGATGCTAGATTGTCAATGAGACATTGACCAAGTCGTATAGCCATAAATATAGAGCCCAACACTTAACAATAAAAAGTACAACTTGTCAGTTTCGTCTTTTTTACTTTCTTCTCTGTTTTCATTTTGATAATTATAATTTGATCTCATAAGACTTGTAAGAACATATTTTTCCGGCAAACAAGAGATGGTAACTCTGCTGAGAATGCCCTTCATTACGGAAGAGAGCATCATGGTGTGATCTAACACCTGCATGATGGGATAAATCGTGGAGACATTGGTTGTCGAGTTTGATTAATAAAAGTACAAAGAGTTCATCACTTTAGGGTCGATTAGCCCTATGGTAGCGTGACATTACCTTCGTGTCACCTAGAAATGAAGATTTCAGTCCAAATAGTGGAAGAGATTCCTGTTATACGAAATCTTAAGGGTTTACGATTTTTCAGTTGTCCAAACGAGATATTTCAAACCCTATAGTACGAGACATCACTTTTGCTGTCATTACCACCGAAAACGAGTCGAGTTCGAGCCAAACCAGAGTACAAAAGAGGACACAGAATTACCGTAAGAAGTGAAAACACTCAAGACTCGCGTTGAATAAGGGGCCAAAGTGACCATAAAAAAAATGCGAGCGTAACCCTTGTATGAATAGTTTAGAGCACGAGGTTAAACCATGTGTGGATCATCTAGATAGCCCTGCTTAAATTCATTCAATTGCAAAGGTAATTCTCAGCCCTATGTAGGACTTTCAGAACGTGAGGTTAAAACCTGCATAAAACTACCAAAATGCATGGCTGATTCTAAGCCTTTTATAAGCATATTCCATATGCGAAGTTGATCCTCTACCTTGCATAAAATACATTAACCATAAGGACAGTCTCCATGTTAAAAATTTGTAATATGAAGCTAATAGTAAGCTCCACTTAGGCCCTCTCGGACATCAAGATGACACCTCGTCTCCTAATGGTCACTACAATTAGCAACACGAGACCCACCAAAGAATTGGGAGGCACATCCAAAGAGCTCTCATTCATTTCGAACTCACTGCAAAAAATAAATTAATGTTACAAAGAAATTTGAGAACTCCATTCAAAATTTGGGGGAGTATTTAATAAGGATGAGAAGTGTGCTCAGATGACCCCACAGTGCATTATGAATAGCTAATCTTCTAAAGTTTTATTAGATTGTCACATGGCTTCCAGATGACGCAGCTCTCAGAACCAATAGTCCAACCACACACTTGAAAGAGGATGCGATCATATAAAAAAAATCCTCTTCAGAAGTAGATCCAGTTACAGTGACATCCAACATCGTAGGTAAAGGTAAGAAACAAATATGAGAAGACTAGTCATAGGATTTAAAATTCTCAATAGGTTTAGAAGGAGTATTAGAAGGATCCAAAGGCATATATCATACACACGCCTTAGAAATGGTGCAACCATCCCAATGAGTTATAGGTGATCGACAGGGAATTCTGATGATAACGATAAATACTCCGGTATTGCTACATCTTGCTCATTCATCTCATTCAGAGATAGTGAAAGTACAGTTAATATGGTAGATGCCTAAGATGAGCCGACTCAGAGGATAGAGGCCCAGGAAAAATGAATTAAAGATCAATAGGAGAGTATTGATTAAATCAAGTTGATGCTAATAACAATATTAGACAAGCCATGGAAAAGGTAAGTTGTAACAATATAATTTCTATCATGACTTACATTCCTAATATCAAATTAATCCAAGAGTTAGTGCGTTGTATTTGTCTCATTTTCCTATATTTTTAGTAATTGTTTTGAATTTTTTTGAATAGTCACTTAAAATAATATCATTTTAATCACTGGTGGAGCCTACACATATTTTAACTAGTTTTTTTTTTTTGACTTGTAAAACTAAATTTAACTTTATTTGGATTAGTTTAATTAGAATTTATGTCCTTAAATAACTCTAATAACTTATTATTACTAGTCATTTGTCATATATCTATTTTACTTTTATTCACCCATACCTCTCATACCCCATCTCTCCAAATTATGGATCTCAAACCCTCCTCTAACTGTTGGACTGAACTAAAAAGATGGGAGAGATTTTTTTCGTTCATTTTTCTCTCAAAAACTCCTTCATTCTTTCTCTCTTCTATACACTCATATTAAATTTGGATTTTTTTTTAAAAAAATATAAAGTTTCTAAGCTTGCTCAACCTCCAAACTTCAACATATCTCTCATCTTCAACTCTAATTCAAAAATACATTATAAGCCAAGTAGAATCACATCTACTCTTATAATTTTCTTTTTTAACTAAAATATTTTATAGTTAATTTTCTTATAGTTAATTTAGAATCTTGATTTGTTTAAATTTAAAAAAATAATATCTTTATAGAAAATTCTCTATGATTATTCTAAATATAAAAATATAATTTTTACACTTTACTCTATGTTTATGTATCAAATTTATGATTTTATTTATGACCTCTCATGATTAAACTTCAAAATGCAAACTTAAACTATATGCTCTGTTTTTAAATTAGAAAAAAGCTGTCTTTATGAATGTTCATCATATTTGGATATAATTTTGAAATTTTCCATATAAGTTCTTCGTATTTAATGCAATGATTTTAAATCATTTTCCACTTGCCATTAAAAAATTTCTATATAATATATGTATATATTGATTCTTAATCATATTTTA
The DNA here is from genome assembly GCA_036321105.1 of Dracaena cambodiana. Lineage (NCBI taxonomy): Eukaryota > Viridiplantae > Streptophyta > Magnoliopsida > Asparagales > Asparagaceae > Dracaena > Dracaena cambodiana. The sequence continues at coordinate 20,844,940 of JAYEPQ010000013.1, read as the reverse complement.
AAGAGAGGCTTTTACATAAGTTTTTACAATTAATTTGCTAAAATATTTCTTTCATACAAACTATTACATTAGATTATAATCTTATTTATACTAATCCATATTTACTTGAAATATATATGTGTTAGTAAGATTTAATAAATTTGTTACTTTTCATACGATGAAATCATGCCAGAATTTGAAAATTTTATATATTGTTAATATAATGGTTATAATAGTATTGAGCCTATTTCATTCCCTTCCTTACACCTTAATACCCTTTTACGTAATATGTGCTTATATGCATAATTGTATATGCGTGGTTTTCGTATATGATCATAATTTTCATAATACTCATTCTAGCATTCTAGACTCCATCATGCTCGCCCTTGAAATATATATACTAATTACTTGTAAAAGATACATAAAAATATATCTGATTAGTACATAGACATGTCTTGATAATACCATGAACCCTAACTTACTTGATAACTAGATTTTGACATGGAGCATATATTGCTTGTTATTTGGATATTGATTAGATGATAGATATGCATACATATTAATCTTGACATGATTGGTTCATCATATTTCGGATTAATTGGTATGTAATATAACTTGAAATCTTAGATTATGGAAGACCAAAAGGGTAGAAAAATATTATATTGTGAAAAGTTTAGGATAAGTTGCGCAACCAAAATAGAAGTCATCTGCGGGGGTGTCTGGATGGTACTTAACCATCATCTCTTATTTAGTCTACAGACATGGGACAACTAATTACTCAGTATCAGTATATGTTTGAGTGATTAGCTGCATGGCTGATTCAGTGCAAGCATCATGGCGAATCCTGGGTATACATGAATACTTTCATGATACGAGTCTATTTCTTTACTATTTAGTTCAAAAATAAAACAAAATAAGATATTAATTTAGACTTGATATACATGAGTCTTCGTGCTTGATATTGTTACTTGATCATTTAATATTTTCCATATATGCTCATTTAATATTTTCCATATATGCACATACTTTTTATATCTATATTCATGTTTTACTTGTTAGTTTATATTGCACACTCTCTATCTTTTATTATTTTACTTTTCGAATTTAACCCTGAGCTTCCCACATGCTCAGATATTAAAGATGTGAGCGAGAATCCGCTATTGTATAACTCATACTTTCTGGAGCAGGCCGAGCAGTAGTAAATTTCTAGGCCTTCACTTTTGTATTTTTTGGGTTTAGTATGTTTTTTGAGAGTTTAGTTCCCAACTTTTGAATCAGTACTAGAGTTATTATTTTTTATTTTAAACATATTGTATATCTTTCTTTCTATATGGTAATAGACTAACTTTTAATATTCTGATTGATGAATTATATTTTAACTTTATTTATTCCTACTTTTACATACTCATTAGCCTCGTGCAAGTCAATTTACACATGTACGTCAGTGGCATACTGATGCAAATAATGGTATGACTACAAAAGATGCAGTTAAAGTTCCAGCTGGGCCGGTTACAAGAGCACGAGGAAAGAAGTTCAAAAATACACTTAGTGGGCTGATTCAAGAGGTTTGGGCTCAAGCAAATTCGTGGAGGCCCATTGAGGATGGTTCACGAGTTCAACAAAGATGCATCAATATGATTCAACTAGTAGAAGAATCTGGTCAAAATTAAATGTTTCCATTTGTTTTATTTTTAGAACTTTCCTTATATTGATCAGCAAATTAAGGGGCTGATTGTTTTCTATTTGTTTTGTTTTAAACTTTCCTTATAGAAAATTTTCCTTGTATTTTTTAGCATATAAAAAGGCGTCTAATGGAATAGAAGGGAGATAGTTTTACAGATAATTGGTGAGTTTATTCTCTTTGGTTCTTTGAAGGACTATTCAAACTTATCGAAATTCTTCCGTGGCGTTCATCATCGACTTATCAAACGACTTTCCACTACCGTTTGTGACGTCTTCCTTATACCAAGATTCTTACTTCGCATTAAACAACAGGTTGAGATCAATTATATCGCGATTCTTATTTTTATTGAAGCAACAGGTCGAGATCTCCCATCCAAACCTGATCGAGAACGTTCTTGGATTTTCTCCTTTTCTTCTATGGGTCTCGTTATTCTTGATGGGGTTCGCATCATTTGGTATCAGAGCCAAGGATTTCTCATCTCAGATTTGCCTATCCCATTTAAATTTAGTTTTCTTTTCTTATCTAGCCGAATTTCTTTCTTCTACCTATTCGAAATCTTGTTCTGTTATTAACGAAAGAAAGAATCTGAAAAAAAAGGATCCGAAAAAAATCTGGAAAAAAGATCCGGAAAAAAAAGATCAAAAAAAAAAAAGATCCGAAAAAAAATAAGGTAAAAAAAAAGGAGTAAAAAGATTCTCTTTTGTTTGTTTCCAATAAGCCCGAAAATCTCTTCACCCTAAAGACCAAAAAATTTTTTTTTTTGAAATTTTGCAGAATTGTGCTTTGAAAATTTAATCACTCATATCCCTTATTTTCTTACCTTTTTGAACCAGAATTTCTTTGGTGAGTTCTTGGTGAATTGTTGCTGAAATTTTGAATATTGTTCGAATAGTTTCAAAAGAACCGAAAGAGAATTATCAAGTGATAAAAGGCAAGAGTGGTGAGCATATTAGAGGGTAAAAGCCAATTATACTGAGTGAAACACGAGTGGAATAGAGTGAATCATTCTTTGAGTGAAAACACGTGAGAGAGTGTGTGAGGTCCTTTCCTTTTTTTTTTTGTTGTTTTCTAACTTTGATTTGCAGCAATCATATCTCACAACAGTGAAAAGAGCATCACCGAAGGTGCTATAGGGATGGCTGACCCAAAGTTACTCATGGAAGCCATAATGAGTGAGATGAGGCGTGTGATGAGGTTAGAATTGAAGCAGGTACATGAGCGGATTGATCCGATGGAGAATACACGTTTGGAGCAGCCACAAACACTCATAAGGTGTATAAGAGGGAAAGAGTTCAATATCGGGGAGTGAGAGATGAAGATGGAGAGTATTATGGGGCTGGTTTTGATGAAGAAGAAGATCGGGGTTCGGTTGTTGGTAATAGGAGATATAGAGGGTGGTTTAGAGAATATAGGAATCGGGAAGATAACAACTTGGGTAGTATTAAGATGAAGATTCGAGCGTTTCAAGGAAGAAACGATCCCGAGGCTTATCTTGAGTGGGAGAAAAAGGTGGAGTTAGTGTTTGATTGCCACAACTACTCTGAGATAAAGAAGGTAAAACTTGCTGCCATTGAGTTTTCTGACTATGCTATTGTGTGGTGGGATCAATTAGTATTGAACAGGCGGCGAAATAGGGAACGACCGGTTGAGACGTGGGAATAGATGAAAATAGTGATGAGGAAGCGGTTTGTGCCCAGCCATTACCACCGGGAGTTGTACAATAAATTTCAAACGCTCTGACAAGGTAACCGGAGTGTGGAGGATTATCATCAAGAGATGGAAATTGCTATGATCTGGTCTAATATCGAAGAAGACCGAGAGGCTACTATGGCTAGACTCTTGAATGGCTTGAATCAAGAAATTCATGACAGGGTGGAGATGCAGAATTATATGGAATTAGAGGATATGGTGCACATGGCTATCAAGGTGGAGCAACAACTCAAGAGGAGGGTAGTACACGTGCATCCCATAATTCAGATTTTTCCCCATGGAAACTGAGTCATGTGAAGAAAGAGGAGAAACCAGCTGCAAAACCTAAATTCGAGCCAAAATAAGAGATAACCAATTATAACACTCAAGGTAAATCTGACCCTTCCACTTCTTAAAATCATGATATTAAGTGTTTTAAATGTCAAGGCAGGGGTCACATAGCAAGTCAATGCCCGAACAAAAGAATCATGATAATAAGGGGTAATGGAGAGATCAAAACCGACGACGAGTCCGATACTGACTCTATGTCACCATTGGAGGACGTAGATGAAGAAGAATATGCAGTTCAAGGTGAATTTTTAGTGTCAAGAAGACTTCTAAGTTTGCAAGTAAAAAAAATTGAAGAAGTGCAGCGGGAGAACATCTTTCATATTAGGTGCTACGTCAAAAACAAGGTATATAGTATAATTGTTGATGGAAGAAGTTGTACTAATGTTGCAAGCACAACCTTAGTGGAGAAATTAGGACTGCCCACACTGAAACATCCTAGGCCGTACATGTTACAATAGCTGAATGATAGTGGCGAGGTAAAGGTAAATAAGCAGGTTTTGATTTCATTCCTCATCGAAAATATGAAGATGAAGTTTTGTGTGATGTAGTTCCGATGCAAGCTGGACATTTGCTATTAGGCCGACCGTGGCAATTCGATTGGAAAGTTAAATATGATGGCTTCACCAACAAATACTCGTTCGTGCTCAACCAAAAACCCATCACTCTTGTGCTAATGACACCAAAACATATTTATGAAGATCAAGTGGGGTTGCAAAAAGAGAGTGATAAAAAAAAGAGAGTGATCAAAAGAAAGAGAGTGAGCAAAAGAAAAAGAGTGAAAATCAGAGAGTGGCCGAGCAAAATGAGAGAGAAAAAGAAAATCAAAATTCAGCTATTGAGAGAAAATCAGAGAGAAAACAAAAGAATTTGTATGCAAAAGTGAGTGAGATTAAGCGAGCAATGTTTTCAAATCAGCCGATGATTGTACTTTTGTACAAAGAGGCATTTTTAAATATTAACGAACTTGATCCTGTTTTGCCCAGTTCTGTTGTTTCTCTTTTGCAGTAATTTGAGGATGTCTTTCCCGAGGAAACACCACATGGATTACCACCAATTCGAGGGATTGAATATCAAATTGATTTTGTTCGCGGTGCGACAATTCCAAACCGACCAGCCTATAGGAGCAATCCCGAAGAGACAAAGAAGCTTCAACGACAGGTAAGTAAATTGTTAGAGAAGGGGTATGTGCGGAAGAGTATGAGTCCGTACGCCGTTCCGGTTTTACTTGTACCTAAGAAGGATGGGACGTGGAGAATGTGTGTTGATTGCCGAGCCATCAACAACATAACGGTAAAGTATCGTCATCCTATTCCTCGCTTAATATTAGATGAGTTGCATGGTTCTTGTGTGTTTTTTAAAATTGATTTAAAAAGTGGTTATCATCAGATTAGAATGAAAGAAGGAGATGAATGGAAAACTGTTTTTAAAACAAAATATGGTTTGTATGAATGGTTAGTTATGCATTTTGGGTTGACTAATGCACCAAGCACTTTTATGAGACTTATGAATCATATTTTGCGAGCATTTATAGGCAGGTTTGTTATTGTCTATTTTGATGACATACTCATTTATAGCAAAAACTTGGATGATCATGTCGTACATTTGAAATCAGTTTTAGATGTGCTTAGAAAAGAAAAGTTATTTGCTAACCTGAAAAAGTGTACTTTTTGCACCGATAAGCTTGTATTTCTGGGATTTGTTGTTAGTGCACAGGGTATACAGGTTGATGAAGAGAAAATACGTGCAATCCAAGAGTGGCCGAGTCCCACAAGTGTAAGCAATGTTCGTAGTTTTCATGGACTTGCTAGTTTTTACCGGCGGTTTGTGAAGGACTTTAGTAGCATAGCCGCACCACTTACCGAAGTGATCAAGAAAACGTCGGATTTAGATGGGGAGAAGAACAAGAGAAGGTGTTTCAGCTAATCAAAGAGACGCTAACCAACGCCCCCTTATTGTCTTTACCTAACTTTTCTAAAACGTTTGAGATTGAATGTGATGTTTCAGGTATTGACATATGCGCAGTTCTTATGCAGAAGGGACGACCAATTGCTTATTTCATGAGAAATTAAGTGGGGCAGCTTTAAATTACCCGACTTATGACAAGGAGTTGTACGCATTGGTTCGAGCTTTGGAGACATGGCAGCACTACCTATGGCCTAAAGAGTTCGTGATTCACACTGATCATGAGTCCTTGAAACACTTGAAGGGCCAACACAAAATAAATAAAAGGCATGCTCGTTGGGTAGAGTTCATTGAGACATTTCCATATGTCATCAGGTATAAGTAAGGTAAGGAGAATGTGGTTGCCGATGCACTTTCTCGCAGGTATGCATTACTCTCTACACTTGATGCAAAATTGCTTGGTTTTGAACACATTAAAAGTTTATACATTGATGACCATGAATTTTGTGAAGAGTATCAGGCTTGTGAGAAAAACACTTATGGTAAGTTCTTTGACATGATGGGTTCTTATTTCGAGAAAATAAATTATATGTGCCTAACTGTTCTTTGAGGGATTTGTTAGTGCAGGAATCCCATGGAGGGGGATTAATGGGATATTTTGGGGTTGCTAAGACCTTGGCTATTTTGTAGGAACACTTCTATTGGCCACACATGAAACGAGATAATGAGCGATTTTGTAGTAGATGTGTCACATGTAGGCAAGCTAAATCCAGAGTGCAGCTCAATGGTTTGTATACTCCTTTGCCCATTCCTAGTGAGCCTTGGATTGATATTTCAATGGACTTTGTGTTAGGATTACCTAAGACTAAACGTGGAAAAGATTCGATTTTTGTAGTTGTGGATAGATTTTCTAAGATGACACACTTTATTCCATGTCACAAAACAGATGATTCTTCGCATATTGCTGATTTGTTCTTTAGGGAGATTGTGAGATTGCATGGCATGCCCAGAACCATTATTTCGGATAGAGATGCTAAGTTCTTGAGCTACTTTTGGAAGACTTTATGGTGTAAGTTAGGTACCAAACTTTTGTTTTCTACTACTTGTCACCCACAAACTGATGATCAAACCGAAGTAGTAAATAGGACTTTGTCTACTTTATTGAGGGCAATAATTAAAAAGAACATCAAAATATGGGAAGAGTGCTTACCACATGTTGAGTTTGCTTATAATAGATCTATTCATTCTGCTACTAAATTCTCACCGTTTGAAATTGTTTATGGGTTTAATCCTTTGACTCCATTGGATTTATCTCCATCACCTATTTCTAAGCGTGTTAATTTTGATGGAAAGAAAAAGGCTGATTTTGTTAAGCAGATACATGAGAAGGCAAGGCTCAAGCCAACAAGGGCCGTCACAAGCTTGTTTTTGAACCCGGAGATTGGGTGTGGTTGCATATGAGAACAGAGAGATTTCCAGTGTAAAGACGTTCCAAACTGCTTCCAAGAGGGGATAGTCTTTTCCAAATTCTAAAGCGCATCAATGACAACGCTTACAAACTAGATTTGCCCAGTGAGTACAATGTTAGTGCTACTTTTAATGTTACTGATTTGAGTCATTTTGATATAGGTAATGATTTGAGGGCAAATCCTTTTCAAGAGAAAAGGAATGATGCAAATAATGGTATGACTACAAAGGAGCCAGTTCAAGTTCCAACTGAGCCGATTACAAGAGCACGAGGAATGAAGTTCAAAGATGCACTTAATGGGCTGATTCAAGATGTTTGGGCTCAAGCAAATTCGTGGAGGCCAATTAAAGATGGTTCACGAGTTCAACAAAGATGCATCAATATGATTCAACTACTAGAATAATCTGGTCAAAACTGATTGTTTCTTTTGTTTTATTTTTAGAACTTTCCTTGTATTGATCAGCAAATTAAGGGGCTGAATATTTCCTTTTTGTTTTGTTTCTATTTCTTGAACTTTCCTTGTATTTTTTTAGCCTATAAAAAGGCGTTTAATGGAATAGAAGGGAGATAGTTTTACAGATAATTGGTGAGTTTATTCTCTTTGGTTTTTTGAAGGACTATTCGAACTTATCGAAATTCTTCCGTGGCATTTATCATCGACTTATCAAATGGGTTTCCACTACCATTTGTGGCGTCTTCCTTATACCAAGGTTCTTCCTTCGCATTAGACAACGGGTTGAGGTCAATTATACCGAGGTTCTTATTTTTGTTGAAGCAACGGATCGAGGTCTCCCATTCAAACCTGATCGAGAACGTTCTTGGATTTTCTCCTTTTCTTCTACGGGTCTTGTTATTCTTGACGGGGTTCGCATCACATACTCCATTCCAAGCTTAGTGAGGAGCAAATCATTACAGAGTGATATCAAAACTTTAGGTTAATTTATAAAGACCTTAAGACTACTACCATATGTGTATATACACACACACACATACATACACAAAAGAACATGTTTACTAACATTTTTTTTTGTTCAATACTTGTCTCTTGACTCCTTTGTAAGTTGAACATCTACCATATTCCATTCTCATTTCTATTCTTGTTCGAATTTCAGGGAAATGCCACCGCGTCATCCTCCTAGAGCTGATTCAGCTCGGGCACATCTGCATGGAGCTGGTCCACATGGGGCCGGTACACATGGAGCCGTTCCACATGATCCAGTTGCAGAGCTTAAAATTTAGTTATAAGAGTTGTCCAGGCCCAGATGATGACAGCAGCATTGGAGCGCATGATAGGATCCCATTGGTAAGAGAGACCCAGGACAGTATTAGATTTTTGTTAGCTTCATCCATCTACATTTTCGGATACAGGAGGCCTGTTGGCGGTGGGCAGTAGATCGCGGACGTGGAAAATCTTTTGAAGACTACTAGGATTCCAAAAGAGAATCATGTTGATACTGTGCAGATCCAGTTGGTGGATATTGCACATATTTGGTCATTGGCAAAGGAGAAGAGGAATGCAAGCCTATAACATGTGAGGAGTTCGTTGAGGCCTTCTATGACCGTTTCTTTTATCCATCGGCTTGACGTGAGATGGAGAGGCAGTTTATGATTCTCCAATAGGGAGGTAAGACAGTTGATGAGTACACAGTAGAGTTTGCCAGATTGAGTAGATTTGCTCTGATGCTAGTTGAGATCGAGAAGGAAAGAGCTTATTGCTTCTAGTAGGGACTACGTTTTGACATCTGAGAGCATCTAGCATCCCAGGTCTTCAGTTCATACTCTGAGGTATACGGTGCTGCTTGTCGACAAGAGCAGATGTCTAGGTAGAAGAGACTTTAAGTCGCTGAAGAGATAGTTCCACTAGATATCCATATGTCCAAATAGATAACAGTCAGTAGGCAGTGCTAGCCAGGGATTAGTGCGACCAGGAGTGTATCAGGCAGCACCAAGATAGACAATAACAGCACCACTAGCTCAGAGGCCCCAGAACCAATACAAAGGAGACTGTTGGTGTCGCAGCAGCAGGTTTTTAATACAGCTCAAACAAGAAATGGCAAGAAATAGGGACAAATCCGATTGATGATGGCCGAGAAGACTCAGACTTTAGGAGGGGTTGTGACGGATATACTTCTAATAGGACATGCCCCAGCTCATGTATTATTTGATTTAGGCATCTCATTGCTTCATATCATCACTTTTTGTTTTCCGTAACTCAATTAATTTTGTTGATTTATATGTTGGGTGGGATATTAAGACGGAAAATGGTAGTATTATATCTAGCTGAGAATGTTGACTGTGTCCCGTGATAGTTAGTGGCTGAGAGTTTTATGCTAATCTCTTGGTAATAGATAATGGTGGATATGATGCTATCCTGGCGATGGATTGGTTGAGTACTTTCTATATAGTGATTGACAATCATGGTAGGAAGGTGATATTTCGAATTCCAGGTCATACTGAGTTTGAATTTCTTAGTGAAAGCAAATCCTTGGAGCCAGCTGGGCTCAAGGTAACACCGAGAGGTAGAGTTCTTGATGCCATAAAGACAGGTGAGGGGATGATTCCAGTAATATCAGAATATTTGGATGCATTTTCGGAGGAGTTGTCAGGGTTGCCTCTAGTAAGAGCCGTGGAATTTACCATCGATACTCTTCCTGATGCAGAGTTTGTATTCAAACCATCATAACGAATGGGTCGAAAAGTACTAGCAGAAGTCAAGAGATAGGTTGATAAGCTATTAAGGCTTATCAGGCCTAGTGTTTCTTCCTGGGAAGCTCCAGTGTTGTTGATAGGAAAGAAGAATGGCAGCCAAAGGTTATGTGTTGACTATAGAGGTTTGAATGCAGTCACCATCAAGAGTAGATACCCTTTGCCAAGGATTGTGGATTTGTTTGATCAACTAGGAGGAGTTAAGGTATTCTTTAGGATTGACCTTCGATTTGGTTTTCATTAGGTGAGAGTTCAAAAGGAGGACATTCCAAAGATTGCATTTAGGGAGCAGCATGGACTTTTGAGTATCTAGTGATGCCATTTTATGTGACCAATGCTCCCACAGTCCTCATGAGTTTGATGAATTAGGTGCTCACACAATATTTGGATCAGTTTGTATTGGTGCTCACCGATGACATTCTTGTCTACTCTTGAAGTAGGGAAGAGTGATCAGAGCATTTGAAGATAGTTTTACAGACTCTCAAGCATCAATAATTGTTCGACAGACTGAGCAAGTGCAACTTCTGGATGGACAAGATCGCTTTCTTGGGCCATGTAATCTCTAGAGATGGTGTGTCAGCAGACCCAAGAACGTGGAGGCAATACTTAATTGGCCGATTCCAAAATCTGTTTTAGAAATACATAGTTTTCTTGGATTAGCTGGATACTACAAGAGATTCTTGCATGATTTCTCTAAATTAGCAGCGCCACTAACAAAGCTGATGTGGAAGAAGGAGAAGTACGAGTGGACTATTGAGTGTGATAGTGCATTCGAAGAGTTGAAGCATGGATTGACTATGACACCAGTGTTAGTAGTTCCTAATGATTCAGGCAGTATGAGTATATACAGCGATGCATCTAGCAAAGAATTGGATTGTGTACTTACACAGAATGGTCAAGTGATCGAGTACGCTTCCTGCCAGCTTAGACCTCATGAGTGGAACTATATGACTCATGATCTGGAGCTAGCGGTATTAATACATGCCCTTAAGATTTTGAGGCATTATCTATTGGGCAAAAGGGTATAAGTGTATACTGATCACAAGAGTCTTAAGTATATCTTCATTCAGAAGGAGTTGAACATGAGGCAGAGCATATGGCTTGAACTAATAGTAGATTTTGACTTGGGCATCCACTATCATCCGGAAAAAACCAACATAGTGCCAGATGCCTTGAGTAGAAAGCCGATAGCTATGTATCTAAATCGACAAAAAGAAATCTTAGAAGACATGGAGAGGTTGGAATTAGAAGTTCTATTGCTAGGAATGACAACGCAGCTTATGGAGTTACAGTTTCGATCTACACTGATTGATTGGATCAAAGAAGGGCAGAACAATGATGGGAGATTGAAAAGGCTTATGGAACAATGATGGGAGATTGAAAAGGCTTATGGATAAGATGTAAGAGGGCAAGAGACTAGACATCTCAACACATGCAGATGGCTCACTTCGTCTCGGTGGTAGATTGTGTGTGCCCGGAGGAGAGGTTAGAGATGAGGTGTTAGAAGAAGCTCAAAGATCAGCATATTCTATTCACTCAGGTAGTACCAAAATGTATAAAGATCTGAGACAACACTTCTGGTGGCCAGGAATGAAAAAGGAGATTGCTCAATATGTATCAAAATACCTTATTTGTCAGTAGGTGAAGGCCGAGCATTAGAAGACCGTAGGTTTGCTTCAACCCTTATCTATTCTAGAGTGGAAATGGGAGAAGATAGCTATGGACTTTGTGACGTGTCTTCCTAGAAGTCCTAGGGGTAACAACGCAGTTTGGGTGATCGTAGACCGCTTGACGAAATCAGCCTATTCTATTCCTTTCAGGGTGGACCAATCAACAGAAGTATGGCAAGGAGATTCATTCAAGAGATAGTGAGACTATATGGAGTTCCAGAGCTGATTATTTTAGATCGCGATACTAGGTTCAGATCGCACTATTGGATCAGTCTGATGGAGAGTGATGTGATAAATTACTGCAAGCGTACCGTATCGGTGTAGCGCTGTACAGGTCGTCCCACAGGGATCTAAGGTATTTTGCGATTCTTACTAATTCTATAGTCTATCGGATTAACAAAGATTCTAGGTTGAAGATGAGAGTTATCCTAATTAGTCTAGGATCTAGAATCCACTAGTTTCCAACCATGTTCTTACTTCTATTATCTTCTTCATTCATAAAAAGGTGATTTTTTAGTTTAATCTTTATTTAAAGTGCCCTAAGCATGAGCTATCAAGTGGTGTGCAAGTATAACTCATCAAACATACTACTTTTCATAAATACAAACTAAATCTTTAGATAGTTCGATGAAAAAGATAAAATTAATAACCCCAAACCCTAACTAAGCATAGACTATCAAGAAACCTAATTCAAGTATAACCTATCAAAGTTTTAATCTTCGAGTCCTTGTATTTTAATCTTTTTATAGAAGAATCATGTCTTTATTTATTTTATTTAAGAAGAAAAATATTAGAGAGCAATTACATGGTGGATTCTAGTTTCATCTACATCCTAGAGCTAAACTAATTAGCTACTCATGATTCTAGAAAGCAATTAAATCTAATCTAGAAAGCAAATAAATCTATACTAGAAAGCAAATAAATCTATACTAGAAAGCGAATAAAGAATTAAAAGCAATGGCTTACCTCTGGAGCACGGTATTGTGGCCGCCACCCCTTCAGCAAAACCCTAATTTTATTAATAAAAATTAATCTACAATTACACCTAAAAAGCTCTCCCCTAATTTACAAGGATTCATGGGGTATTTATAACCCAAATACAATCCTACTCATACTCAAACTCAATACAAAAGATATGATCCTAATCCAACACAAACTAATCTCAAAACATATAATCTTAATCCAATCCATAGGTATTAGAAACCAATGGTTGAGATTAGATGGCATAAAATACTAATTTTCGGGTCCAAACCCCGAAATTAAGTTCAGCACACACGTAACCCGTTAGATTGGATTTTCCACTCTGTAGTGCTTCAATAAAATGGCCATAACGTTTGCATCCAAACTCGGATTTATCTGTTCTTGGACTCGTTTCGAAGATAATTCCGAGATCTACAAATGTTCCCTATATCAAATTTTTCAATTTAAACTTTATCTTGGCCGAATATGCTCTTGAATCTGCTACTGCTGTTCTTGAGTTTCTGTCTTCACCATGATTGAATCTTTTTACTCGTATTCTTAACAAATTCGCTTTATCTTCTTCTCTTCCATACAAATCCTTGGTTACCTATAAAAACACACTAAATATACCCGAGTAGCAATTATTTATATACAAAAATAGATAAAGTATGGGAGGAAAAATACAATATATGATACTTATCACACCCCCACACCTATGTTTTGCTAGTCCTCGAGCAAAACCTAAAGTTAAAAAGAAAAAGAAAAATCCTAACTCACTTTCGCAGGAATCGCGATTGCACTTAGCACATGCAATAAGCTTTTAAACCCCTAAGTTACCCTAGTGGACGAGTGTTGTCTCGTGAGGGTTTGCAGTGAATATACCCACAAAATTTCATGAAGAAAATAAATTAAGGAATAAAGAAAAAAAATAAGGATAACCAAAAATCAAGAAAAATAGAAATTTTATACAAAAGAAAGAAAAATCTCTTTTTTTATGATATTTTCATCAATTAATCTCACTAATATACAAACTCAAGAACGCATTTAGATTATCAATTTTCAAATTGAGCGTCATATCAGATACACTTATCATTTTAATCAAAAATTTAAATCTTATTTTTCAATACCTACTAACAGATAATTCATTGGCTCCTATACAACTACGTGCACGTGTGATAGTTTATTTCGGCCTTAGACTCAAAATTCTAACTCATGATTAATCTCCTCTCTCATAACAATTTATTTTTCTTTTTTTTCTTTTTTTTCTTTTTTTTAAGAATATTTCACATTTCATGCGAATATTCACGCTTGCTTAGGCGCAACATACCCGATTACTTGGTTCATACTCTTTTCTTTTTTCTTTTTCTTTTTTTTTAGAATATTTCACCTTTCATGTGAATATTTACACTTACTTAGGCGCAAAATACCCGATTACTCAGATCATACTCTTTTTTTTCACTCTTGAGGCTATTGCCTTAATACAAGGCGCACCCCATTATTTTATCACTCTCGAGGCTATTGCCTTAGGCTCACCCCATTATTTTATTCTCACTTTTTTTTTCTTTTTTCTTTTTTTTTCTCTTTTTTTGTTTAGAGAGAGAAAACTTACTTAATCGTTATCATTTTTGTCCTTAATCTAATAAACTATTGTGAAATGAAAAATAGATGTATACTTGCCTTAAAACTACTGTTAGCAATATTTATTTTTTGGATTTTGATCTTTTTCATAAAATTCAAAGTGTATCATCCAATCTACTCTCCTATCCAATTTCAAATCTAAATTTGTTCCTTTATCTGTAAGTAGTTTGATCTATTGATAAAAATACATAAGTTTTTTTTAATTTATTTTTCTTTTCAGTTTTTTTTTAATTTTTTTCAGTTTTTTTTTTATTTTTTTCAGTTAGTTACCCTAAAAACTACACAAAGTGTAAAATAAAGAAACCCAAAAATCTAAAAAAAAAATCCTAAAAACAAAAATAAAATCCTAAAAATCCTAAAAAATAAAAATCTCCTAATCTACTTCCCCACACCTAAACTTGTGTATGCCCTCATACACAAACCAAGGGTGGTAAAATAAAAAAAAGAAAACTATTATACAAATATTATACACTTATTAGAAAATTCAAACGGTTACGACCTCTTGATTGCGCTTTCCACTCTCATAATGTGTCCTTTTATGTTTTGATATGGATGAACTTAGCCTTTTTGTCAGTTTTGCATTTAATCTCTCCATCTTATTTTTGATTTTTCTCAATTTCTTTCTACTTTTCTTTTTTTTATTCAATAATAAAATTTTGAGGTTGGAAAGCATACCTTTACCATCGTTCGTATTCCATCCACGAGCATATTTTATATTTGTAAGTATTTTAGTTTTATCAACGTGTGAAATAACATACTCACTTTGGTATTGTGGAATCATTAGCTCAATTTTGGAGGGCTCTTTTAAATCATCAGGTACCATGACCTCTTCTTGTTGATGTTCCTTCCTTTCCTCAATTATTAGGGGCTTGTCATGCAAATTTTCTTCAAACCTGTCATCAAAATTCTCAAAAGAAAATGCCATACTAGTAGACTTATTATTAGTCAAGTTATTATGAATGGATAAAAATTCTTCTTCACAAATTTCTTCACAATTTTCATCAAAAGAATCAAATGATAATGTGTCACTAGCAAGCTCACCGTCAAGCAAAATATTTTCTTTATCACTGATTTCTTCATAATTATTGCCACAATGGTCTAAAATAGGTTGATCACAATGTTGAATTATAGACTCATCATGCACAAAACTATTTAATTCATTTCGAATCATATCTACTTCAGAAGATGACTGGAGTGATTGCTCGTTGGAGTCAGATATGTTCAAACTATTAGATGGTTGATCTATAAAAAGTTTAGCTTGAGAAATCGCTTTGAGAAGATCTTCCATACAAGATTCAATTTTAGAGGATGATTTTTGAGATGATGATTTTAACAAAACTTCCATATCTTCCTCTATTCTACGTTTTCGTTCCTCAGACTCATGATCGTAATTTTCCTTATTTTTCTCAAATGATTGCATCTCGAGATCATGAGTGAAATTTGAAGAATGATATGATGGATCCATGTACATATTTGATGACAGATATGAAGTGGTTGGAGGTAGATTCTCATGACATACATATCTCGCTTCTAATCTTTTTAATCTTTCATCTAACATGTTCAATTGAATATCTTGTTCATGATTGAATGTAGAACATGAAGATGAATAGCCCATAAAGAAAGGATCAGATGGAGGATTCTCTTGATATGGCTCTTGATTATATGCAAAATTAGAATTATTCATCCATTCATAATTGTAATTTTGCGTATAAGAAGCGCTCGTAGAATCATTATATGTATTGTGAATTTGATTATGACCTAGTCCTAGCAAACTTCCTATCCATGGACACTGATAATAATTATGGTATGGATCACGACAATGATTGCAACCAGTTTGATTTTGAAACATTTTTTTTTAATTTTTTTTTGTTTGTTTTGAAGAAGGCGGAGAGGGAAAGAGATGGAAAAGAAAAAATAAAAATAATTGAAATATGATTTTTATAATTTTTTAATATTTTTTTATAGAATCAAGAACGATAAATACAGAAATACACAAACTTTGAGGAAGAAAGAGAAAGATATTGCCGCTAAATAGAGGTAATTACCGCTATTTAGCGGCCAAATCTGGGAGGTTACCTCTCGGATTATTTCAGTGCACTTCCACAATGCTTTCCTTCAATTTTTACTTCCTGTATCTAAAGTTCCAGATCTATACACACTCAACACACACTGTTAAGCAGTAAAACGTTAGAAAAAGCAAGAAAAATACCGTCGATCCCCGGCAACGGCGCCAAAAACTTGATGTGATAAATTACTGCAAGCGTACAGTATCTGTGTAGCGCTGTACAGGTCGTCCCATAGGGATCTAAGGTGTTTTGCGATTCTTACTAATTCTATAGTCTATCGGATTAACAAAGATTCTAGGTTGAAAATGAGAGTTATCCTAATTAGTCTAGGATCTAGAATTTACTAGTTTCCAACCATGTTCTTACTTCTATTATCTTCTTTTTTCATAAAAAGGTGATTTTTTAGTTTAATCTTTATTTAAAGTGCCGTAAGCATGAGCTATCAAGTGGTGTGCAAGTATAACTCATCAAAGATACTACTTTTCATAAAAACATACTAAATCTTTAGATAGTTCGATAAAAAAGATAAAATCAACAACCCCAAACCCTAACTAAGTATAGGCTATCAAGAAACCTAATTCAAGTATAACCTATCAAAGTTTTAATCTTCGAGTCTTTGTATTTTAATCTTTTTATAGAAGAATCATGTCTTTATTTATTTTATTTATGAAGAAAAATATTAGAGAGCAATTACATCGTGGATTCTAGTTTCATCTACATCCTAGAGCTAAACTAATTAGCTACTCATGATTCTAGAAAGCAATTAAATCTAATCTAGAAAGCAAATAATCTATACTAGAAAGCAAATAAATCTATACTAGAAAGCGAATAAAGAATTAAAAGTAATGGCTTACCTCTGGAGCACGGTATTGTGGCCGCCACCCCTTCAGCAAAACCCTATTTTTATTAATAAAAATTAATCTACAATTACACCTAAAAAGCTCTCCCCTAATTTACAAGGATTCATGGGGTATTTATAACCCAAATACAATCCTACTCATACTCAAACTCAATACAAAAGATATGATCCTAATCCAACACAAACTAATCTCAAAATATATAATCTTAATCCAATCCATAGGTATTAGAAACCAATGGTTGAGATTAGATGGCATAAAATACTAATTTTCGGGTCCAAACCCCGAAATTAAGTTCAGCACACCCGTAACCCGCTGGATTGGATTTTTCACTCTGCAGTGCTTCAATAAAATAGCCATAACGTTTGTATCCAAACTAGGATTGATCTGTTCTTGGACTCGTTTCGAAGATAATTCCGAGATCTACAAATGTTCTCTATATGAAATTTTCCAATTTAAACTTTATCTTGGCCGAATATGTTCTTGAATCTGCTACTTCTGCTCTTGAGTTTCTGTCTTCACCATGATTGAATCTTTTTGCTCGTATTCTTAACAAATTCGCTTTATCTTCTTCTCTTCCATACAAATCCTTTGTTACCTATAAAAACACACTAAATATACCCGAGTAGCAATTATTTATATACAAAAATAGATAAAGTATGGGAGGAAAAATACAATATATGATACTTATCAGAGAGTTTGGGGACATCTTTAGACCTTTCTTCAGCGTATCATCTTCAAATAGATGGACAATCCGAGCGGACCATTCAGACATTAGAGGACATGCTCAAGGCCTGTGTGCTAGATTTTGGAGGTTTATAGAAGGATCATTTATATATGGTAGAGTTATCTTACAACAATAGTTATCAGCGAGTATTAAGATGGTTCCATTTCAAGGTTTGTATGAAAGGAAGTGCAGATTGCCCTTGTATTTGGACGATGTTGGAGAGCACAGCATACTAGGAGCAGAGATAGTCACTCAGACAATAGACCAAGTAAAGATCATCAAGGAGCATTTGAGGGTTGCATAGGATAGGCAAAATAAATAGACAGATCACCACCGAAGGCCATTGGAGTTCGAAGTTGGAGATAGAATACTCCTCAAGGTTTCACCAATGAAGAGAGTTGTTAGATTTGGTAGAAGAGAGAAGCTCAATCATAGATATATTGATCCTTTCGCTACTATCAAAAGAGTTGGAAACTTGGCTTATTGACTTAACTTGCTATCAGAGTTGGATGCAGTACATAACGTATTTCATATTTCTCTGCTAAGGAAGTGCATTGGAGATGAGAATCGTGTTGTAGATCTTTTCGATGTGGAATTAGGAACATATTTGACTTTTAAAAAGCAACAAATTGCCATCGCGGATCGACAGGAGAGAGTTCTGAAGAACTGCACAATTCCCCTCATTCTCATGTCGTGGGATAGTCACTCGACGGGAGAATAGACATGGGAACATGAAGATGATGTCCGAAAGAAATATCCCCACTTATTTAAGTGATCACGTCAGGTATCTTATTCATAATATTATTATTATTATTCATTCCTGTCCGCGCATGCATATATCTCAACTTATCATTGTATTTATTATTGTTTCTCAAAACAAAAAATTTAACTTCGAGGACAATTTTTTTTTAAGGAGGGTAAGATGTAATAACATAATTTCTATTATAACTTACATTTCCAACGTCAAATTAATCCAAGAGTGAGTGCATTATGTTCGTCTTATTTTTCTATATTTTTGGTAATTTTCTTAAAATTTTCTTGATAGTACTTAACATAATATTATTTTAATCACCGGTGGACCCTACACATATTTTGAATAGTTTTTCTTCTTTTGACTTGTAAAATTAAGTTTAACTTTATTTGGATTAGTTTAATTAGAGTTTATATCCTAACTCTAATAATATATTATTACTGCCTATTTGTCATATATTTATTTTGTCTTCATTCATACATACTTCCCATACCCTATCTTGCCAAATTATGGATCTCAAACCCTCCGCTACCTGCTGGACTAAACTGACAAGAGAGTACTTGCTGGACTGAACTGAAAAGAGAGGAGAGAGAATTTTTTGTTTATTTTTTCTCTCAAAAACTCCTTCATTCTTCCCTTCTTCTATACACTCATAATAGATTTGGACTTTTTGAAGAAAATATAAAGTTCCCAAGCTCTCTTAACCTCCAAACTTCAACATCATCTCTTATCTTCAACTCTACTTCAAAAATATATTATATGACAAGTAGAATCACATCTACCCTTATAATCTTCTTTTGTAACAAAAAAATTTTATAGTTAACTTAGAATTTTGATTTGTTTAACTTTAGAAAAATGATATCTTTATACAAAATTCTCTAAAATTATTCTAAATATAAAAGTTTGATTTTCACACTTATATATCAAATTTATGATTTTATTTATGGCCTCTCATGCTTAAATTTCAAGATGCAAACTTAAACTATATGCTCTATTTTTAAATTACCAAGAAGCTATGTTTATGAATATTTATCATATTTGGATATAAATTTAAAATTTTCCATATAAGTTTTTCATATTTAATTCAATGATTTTAAATCATTTTCCACTTGGCATTAGAAATTTTTATATAATATATGTATATAATGATTCATAATCATATTTTAAAGAGAGAGTTTTACATAAGTTTTTACAATTAATTTGCAAAAATATTTCTTTCACACAAGCTATTACGTTTGATTATAATCCTTTTTTATACTAATCCATATTTACTTGAATTATATATACATTAGTTAGATTTAATAAATTTGTTACTTTCCATACGATGAAATCATGCTAGAATTTAAAAAATTCATATATTGTTAATGTAATGTTTAGAATAGTATTGAGCCTATTTAATTTCCTCCTTACACCTTAGTACACATTTACGTAATATGTTCTTATATGCATAATTATATATGCATAGTTTCCATACATGATCATAATTTTCATAATATTAATTCCAATATTCTAGACTCCATCATAATTGCTCTTGAAATATATATATTAGTTACTTGTACAAGATACATAAAATATGTTGGATTTTTCTTATTGGTATATAGACATGTCTTGATAATGCTATGAACCTTGACTTTCCTGTTAACTTGATTTTGATATGGAACATATCTTATTTGTTACTTGGATATTGATTAGATAATACATATGTATTTGTATTAATCTTGACATGATTGGTTCATCATATTTCAAATTGATTTGCATATAATATAATTTAAAATCTTGGATTATGAAAGAACTAAAGAATAGAAAAATATTGTATCGTGAAAAATTTAGGATATGTTGCGCAACCGAAAAATGGGCCATTTGCGGGGTGCCTAGATGGTACTGAACCATTATCTCTTATTTAGTCTATATTGATGGGATATCTGATTACTTAGTATCAATATCTGCTTGAGTACTTAGAGTGCCAATATCTTGGTTGGGTCCCGCATATGCACAGGTACTTTTACAATACGAGTGTATTTTTTCACCATTTAGTTCAAAAATGAAACAAAATAAGATATTAATTTAGACTTGATATATATGAGTCTCCGTGCATGATACTGTTACTTGATCATTTAATATTTTCCATATATGGACATACTTTTTATATCCACATTTATATTTTACTTGTTAGTTTATATTGCATACTCCCTACCTTTTATTGTTATACTTGCAGGATTTGACGATGAGCTCCCCCACACGCTCAAATACTAAAGATGTGAGCAAAGATCCGCCATTGCACGACCCATATTTTCTGAAACAGGCTGAGCAGTAGTAGATTCTTATGTCTCCACTTTTGTATTTTTTGGATTTAGTATGTATTACTCTTTTGAGGGTTTAGTTTCCAACTTTTATATTAGTACTATCATTATTGCTTTCTGTTTTAGAGATGTTGTATATCTTATTTATTTTAACTTTATTTATTCCTACTTTTACAAACACATTGGCCTGGTGCACATCAATTTACACATGTCCGCCGGTGACACACTCCGTTCCGAGCTTAGTGAGGAGAGGAGCATTACATATGCAATAAAGTTTCCAGATCAACATCATATTTAAATCTCCTAAGGGATAAACAACCCATAATCGAGGTAGACGATAACCATGAAAGAGAATGTGAGGCGTTATCTTCCAATATTGGGGGTGGGGGTAAAGGTTATTATTGACCCTATGTTTATAGAATACAGAAGATTCAAAGCTAACTAGAGGCCTTGATGCATCGTAAGGACTTACAAGGAGTGGAGATGACTAGGCCTTCTTCACCCATGATCCGGACTCAACGACATCTATCTTAACAAGAATTTTTGTCTGGAAATTATACTTTCAAGTTTTGACAACGATTTTTTGAGAAGACTCAAAGAACAAAGATCAATAAGGAGATACACCATGAACAAGTCATTTGGACAATCCTCTCGATCAAGGGCAAAGGATACAATGATAGTAGAGACCACACCAAAATCAAAAGCATCATCCTCAAAGAGAGGAACTACTCCACATCAACTTTGCTTTCAACAGCAGTATTCAGTTAAGGACAAGTATGCTGCTACCATTTTCTACCTGTTTAACAAATGCGGTATGAATAAGTTGTCCAAAATTAAGAAAATAGAAGAAGTGGGAAGGACAGATGATCCCAAATATACCATCTGTACCACATCCACTAAGGATTCTCATGTTCTTATGGATAAAATCCAAACCCTTGTTGATGCGAAGGTGATTCAATTACAACCTGAACAAAAGGAAGTATCAGCTTATATGGTGACAACTAATGTTGGTGATTGGGAGAATCCAATTGTGAACAAACGGTGAATGGGGTTGTTCCTATCCCCAAAGAAGGTATAAAGGTGTTCAATTACGATCTATGGGACTAACAACAAAAACGACTTTCTTTCTTGACTAAAAAGGGAGAAATATATCGGTACATTCCGATGTCTTTTGAGATGAATAATTGACTTTGAAAAACAACAAAAAGAAGTCCGACTTGAAAAAAAAAGCTATGCACTTGTTATGTTGTTTCCTACAATGATAGAAGAGAACACGGGCTGTATGGCTACATTTGTCGATTTGGAAATAGAAAAAGAAGCACTAACCACTCAAACCAACGGAGCATTGCCACCATGCACAATATCCGGCAAAAGCTATCTCAATGACTAAGACAATTTCCCGAACAATCCTTCTAAATGAATAGATGGACCAGATGAATAGTCCACCAAGCAAAAAAACTTTCGTTTCCATATATTTCTTAGAAAGAATAATGAGTCTCTAAATGTGCCCTTTTGCTTTTATGTTCTGGTCCAATTTGCCAACATTAAGCTAATATTACTTTGTATAAACTATTGCGTCTACCAAAGTCCATAAGAGAAACTCTTCAAAAGCACTAGCTGACCCAGAAACCTTCCTAATGCAAGTTAATAGGCCATCCACAAGCAGCAAGGGCTCATGCCTAGAGTGTCACCAAGTGATGAGGCAAATCTCTTATATCTCATTCTCTCCCAAGGACATGCAGATATGAAGCATAATAGACCCTTGTACTATACAACGTATATTGACTCAACTGAAGTGAGCCACATCTAAGCATATCCGGGCTTCGCCTTGAGTATTATGTCGTGAAGGCTTATGTATTTTTTAGGTATTCCAGAATGCCAATTGTCTCCTACCAACACAATTACTTTTAACTTTAATGCTAATAGTAGTTACCCACTTGGAAAGATTTGACTTACATTCCAAATTGGAGAACTAAGAACTGAGGTAACATGCTACATCATTGACATATATAATTGTTACATTCCTCTCTTGGGATGCCTTTAGATCCACGCTATCATGGTAGACCCATCCACTCTCCACCAGTACATAAAATACAACAATAAGTAAGGAGAGATCGTACCTTAAATGCTAAAAAGACAACCTTTAATGGGTTTGAGAATTATTTCATGTATGGCCTTTTTTATGAAGATGATTGTATTATCTACAATTATACAAAATCTTAGTCTCTAATTTCATTTTTACTCTAGTAAATAAGACTTGAAAGCCTGACTATCTTGCAAATTATCGTAACATAGGTATATATATTATGTTTGTACATATCTCGCTTGACGTATGATATGATACACACATGTACATATTCAATTACTCTTATTATTATCTATACATAGTGAGTTCAGATCTGTCATAGTTCATATTTAGACATACGTGTCATGTTTGTGCATATAGCACTTAATTTAAGATATGATATATATGCAAACATACTTATTTATGCATGTTATTACATGTATGTAACACCCCACTTTCCGTAGTGTGGAAAGCTGGAAACGTTCGGTGTTGAATGATAACTCAACAAGCCTCAGTAAATATTATAGTCACAACACAACGGAAATATGGTCAACAAATAAGCAATAATTCTTTTAGTTACAATAATATTTTTCCTTCTTACATAAACTTTAATAAAAATAATAATAAATTAGAAAGGCCGTCAATTTTGTAGCTCTGCCTGCTCGTGACAATAAGTCAAAAGTCTTACCTTATTTGTAACGGATCTATCTCTTCATAAATATCTGTATCTGATCATACATAACCAGGATCGTCAGTAAAACGATCCAGTGATAAATAGTAAAACACAAAAAAATAATAATGTCTCAATATCATGTACAGTCGTATACGAATAAATGGTACGCAGTCTCATATTTGAATGTTTTATGTGGTTATAATTATTGTTTTCTTTCTAGTTGACGTCTTTTAATTATGGTATTTAAAAATTTAGGAAAATATGAATTTAGTTGGTCTGGACGCATTCCCGTCTACCCCCAGAAAAACAGAACAGTAAACTTTGATCGGAGCCTCTCCCAATCCTCCCAAAAAGGGAAAACAGTGGCGCAGTAATGATCAGAGCCTATCCCGATCCTCCCGTATTAGAAACAGTGGCGCAATAATGATCGGAGCCTATCCCAATCCTCCCGTGTGGAAAACAGTGGCACAGTAATGATCGGAGCCTATCGCGATCCTCCCAAAATAGGAACAGTGGCTCAGTTACATCCAGTCATCAAAATTCATATGAATCCTAATTTTCTCCAAAACCCCAGTGTGTATCAATTTTTGTATTAATTATCAATTTCAGTATCAATTGGTAATTTCAGTCAATTCAGTTCAGTATATAAATTGGTGATAATCATTAAAATTTAGTGTATAGTAACAATAATAGTAACATTGAATAATAATATAACATTATAATAGTTAATTATCAGTCACCAATCATATATAGTAACAGGTTGCATTTATACGGTGTCTTGTCATATTTCATATCAGTGTTATCTTCCTTTTTTTCAGTATATAAATAAAAATAAATAAACTAAAACTTATAAAATTGCCTTTTCGATTATATGCATATCTTTGGAATATATAAGTATATGAACTCTATCAGAAAATAATCATATTTGATATATTAAGAATATGCACGTGAATTCAGATAAAAATAATAATTAAATATATAAAAGTTTAAAGTACCAACCAGTATAGTTTAACTTCTTATTCAAGAAAAAAAATGATAATAATAAAATTTGTAATTTAATAATTTGTGTCCTATAGTTCATCATAGATAGGGTTAAAAGGAGATAGAACTAAAATGGATTACTGGTCCGTTTGAAATAAAATGATTAATTTCACTGGTCGTTGAGGGAAACATAAAGTATAACATATTGTTATATTATCTTGCCGTTGTGCCTCTGACCTATCTTGCACGGGTGTTAGAAGGCACGTATAAAATTTACAACTATGATAATCTTCCGAATATACTTCCTAGTTCTTACTTTAGTTACTTGATTAGAATAAAGAAAGACAATTTCTCTTGAAAGAAGCATGGTTGTAAGATTCCTATTCTTTTTCTTCAACTTAAATGAAATTTGATAAGTCTAGTATGGGACTGTTTAGACCATGCTATTTCTTCTTCAATTGGTGCAAATAAAGTCTAGTCAAAATAGAAAAAAAATGCTCCCATTTGAGGTTTTAAAATAGTTTCATGTCATTCCACATAACATCGTAAATACCTCTACTTAATATTTTTTACAACAGACTGTAAGAGTATTTTTGTACCACAATCTTAGGTCTAATTTGGTTATAAGGTTTCAGAATGAAATTTCACCTCATCTTAGCTATTTATTATTCTATAGCTTTACAAAACTAATCTCACTTAGTAAACCTATATACCCAACAAGGTCTAATTGGTTGCCACTTACTGTATTTGGCTGTTAACATAGCAATTAGACTATAGGTATATTAGAGTATTATGACTCTTGAGATGAGATGCAGCAGAATTTATCATGGAGTGACTGTAGCTGGTGCAATATCATCACTATACCAGAGGTCCAGGACAAAGGAGATTGAGAGTCAACTACGCTGAAAGACCATTGGCACCTCTCTAGATTTAAAATATTCTATGGACAACTGGCTACAGAGGAACAACAACAACAAAAATGATTTTCTTTTTAATCCTTTTTATTTGCAGGGTGTCTATATCGAAGGCAGTGAAACTTCATAGCATTTTCCATAAGACAACCCCTTTCTGGAAGAATTTTCACGAACAAGTAGTTACAACAGTTTTGCTACCTAACCAAACCAGTTAAGTCATAGGATTAGCAAAACAAGACATAGCTGAAACCTGATATCATTAGTCATAGGATTAACAAAACAAGACATAGCTAAAACTTGATATCATTAGTCACAGAGTTAGCAAACCAAGTCATATCGGAAACCTGATATCATTTTATTTTGGGGAGGTCAAGGGAGAAGATATTTCACTAGACTTTGTCAACAATCATTAACAGTATTTATTTAAAATGGTGGAGGCTAAGGTATATCATTTATATGAGATTTTGGCCAATAAGAACTGTTTAGTAGGTTCCCATGAATATTTTTGATGGATGTGCAGCTGCACTGGCTGCTCGCAAAATAGCAAGCCTCCTAAGTTGCCTTCACGCTGAATGTTATAGTCCTTCCAAGAAAATACTCCAGTTACAATATTGAGAACTCAGGAGAATCATTTACAAGGATGGATAATGTGTGTGAACAAAGACTGGTTGACTAGAACAACAAAACTTAGAAGTTAGATGGTGATGAGCCAGAACTGAACTCAGAAGTAACTACTCCTGACATCTTGCACTTATACATGGCAGTAGCTAAAACAAACTAATCTACTACAATGGAATATTCTCAAAGGAAAATATCAATAATTTATTATAGAGAATTGACCACCGATGAATTTGCTTGAAACTTGGAATAAATTGTAAGCAAATGGATTACATACTCAATTCTTCAATGGAAATGCCAGATGATATGTAAGCAATGTCAATCAAATAATACTTTTAGGAATACAAGATTTACAACCATGTCAATCTAGAAATATAAAAGCAAATATAAGTGGTAGCACGTTATAATGAGTCAAAACAACTCACCTTGGCCCTGATCCAAATTGGAGGCTTGAAAAATCTCCAAATCTCTCTTTGGCTAAAATTTTTCTCTGTTTTTTTATTCCTTTTTTTTCTCACGTACGTTCTCTCTGTTTCTTTTTCTCTCCCTGCGTGTGTGAAGTGGGGAGAGATTGGGTTTCTTATTTAGTTAAAGAAGATTGTATATTTAAAAATAGGATCCTATTAGTTAAGAAATCTAAATAACTAATATTTTTGGATAAGAACCAATCTAAACAGTAGGTTTCTATTTAGATTCATCATTTATTTAAATTCTTATTCTATCAGATATGAATCACATTAGAATCTTTTTTTTTGTTAAATAAATCAGATTAATCCTCATCAGATTATTAGATAAGAATCAATCTGAAATCTATTTATTTATCTATTTAGTAGTTGGGATCCTATTCCACTATTTTTTTATTTCTATTTATCATTTGATTTTTTTCAATATTACTTCTTTTAAAATTAGTTAAGATAAAATATCATGTGAAAAAAAAGTGAGGGTTTACAGTGTTTAATAATAAACACTGTAAACACTCACTTTTTTTCACATGATATTTTATCTTAACTAATTTTAAAAGAAATAATATTAAAAAAATAAAAAGATAAATAAAATAAAAAAAGAGTGGAATAGAATCCCAACTACTAAATATATAAATAAATAGATTTTAGATTGATTCTTATCTAATAATCTGATGAGGATTAATGTAATTTATTTAACAAAAAAAAAGATTCTAATGTGATTCATATGATAGAATAAGAATTTAAATATATAATAAATCTAAATAGAAACCTACTTTTTAGATTGGTTCTTATCCAAAAAAATTAGTTATTTAGATTTCTTAACTAATAGGATCCTATTTTTAAATATGTAATCTTCTTTAACTAAATAAGAAATCCAATCTCTCCCCACTTCTCACACGCAGGGAGAGAAAAAGAAACAGAGAGAACGCACGTGAGAAAAAAAGGAATAAAAAAAAAAGAGAGAAAAATTTCAGCCAAAGAGAGACTTGGAGATTTTTCAATCCTCCAATTTGGATCAGGGCCAAGGTTAGTTCTTTCGACTCACTATAACATGCTACCATTTATATTTGCTTTTATATTTCTAGATTGACATGGTTGTAAACCTAGTGTTCCTAAAAGTACTATTAGATTGACATTGCTTACATATCATCTGGCATTTCTATTGAAGAATTGAGTATGTAATCCATTTGCTTACAATTTATTCCAAGTTTCAAGCAAATTCATCGGTGGTCAATTCTCCATAATAAATTATTGGTATTTTCTTTTGAGAATATTCCATCGTAGTAGATTAGTTTATTTTAGCTACTGCCATGTATAAGTGCAAGATGTCAGTAGTTACTTTTGAGTTCAGTTCTGGTTCATGACTATCTAACTTCTAAGTTTTGTTCTTCTAGCCAACCAGTCTTTATTCACACACATTATCCATCCTTGCAAATGATTCTCCTAAGTTCTCAACATTGTAACTGGAGTATTTTGTTGGAGGGACTACAACATTCAGCGTGAAGGCAATTTAGGAGGCTTGCTTCTTTGCGAGCAGCTACAAACTTAGGAGGCTTGCTTCTTTGCGAGCAGCCATTGTAGCTGCACATCCATCAAAAAAATTCATGGGAACCTACTAAACAGTTCCTATTGGCAAAAATCTGATATAAATGGTATACCTAAGCCTCCACCATTTTAAATAAATACTGTTAATGATTGTTGACAAAATCTAGTGAAATATCTTCTCCCTTGACCTCCCCAGAATAAAATGATATCAGGTTTCCGATATGCCTTGTTCTGCTAACTCCGTGACTAATGATATCAAGTTTTAGCTATGCCTTGTTTTGTTAATCCTATGACTAATGATATCAGGTTTCAGCTATGCCTTGTTTTGCTAATCCTATGACTTAACTGGTTTGGTGAGGTAGCAAAACTATTGTAAGTACTTGTTAGTGAAAATTCTTCCAGAAAGGGGTTGTCTTTTGGAAAATGCTATGAAGTTTCACTGCCTTTGATATAGACACCCTGCAAATAAAAAGGATTAAAAAGAAAATCATTTTTGTTGTTGTTGTTCCTCTATAGCGAGTTGTCCATAGAATATTTTAAATCTAGAGAGGTGCCAATGGTCTTTCAGCGTAGTTGACTCTCAATCTCCTTTGTCCTGGACTTCTGGTATAGTGACGAGGTTGCACAAGCTGTAGTCACTCCATGATAAACTCTGTTGCATCTCATCTCAAGAGTCATAATACTCTAATATACCTGTAGTCTAATTGCTATGTTAGCAGCCAAATACAGTAGGTGGCAACCAATTAGACCTTGTAGATTAGTTTTGTAAAGCTATATAATAAAAAATAGCTAAGATGAAGTGAAATTTCATTCTGAAACCTTATAACCAAATTAGACCTAAGATTGTAGTACAAAAATACTCTTACAGTCTGTTGTGAAAATATTAAGTAGAGGTATTTACGATGTTATGTAGAATGACATGAAACTATTTTAAAACCTCAAATAAGAGCATTGTTTTCTATTTTGACCAGACTTTATTTGCACCAATTGAAGAAGAAACAGCATGGTCTAAATATTCCCATACTAGACTTATCAAATTTCATTTAAGTTGAAGAAAAAGAATAGGAATCTTGCAACCATGCTTCTATCAAGAGAAATTGTCTTTGTTTATTCTAATCAAGTAACTAAAGTAAGAACTAAGAAGTATATTTCGGAAGATTATCATAGTTATAAATTTTATACGTGCCTCCTAACACCTGTGCAAGGTAGGTCAGAGGCACAACGGCAAGATAATATAGCATTATGTTATACTTTATGTTTCCCTCAACGACCGGTGAAATTAATAATTTTATTTCAAAAGGACCAGTAATCCATTTTAGTTCTATCTTCTTTTAACCCTATCTATGTGGAACTATATGACACAAATTATTAAATTCCAAATTTTATTATTATCATTTTTTTCTTGAATAAGAAGTTAAACTATACTGGTTGGTACTTTAAATTTTTATACACTTAATTATTATTTTTATCTGAATTCACGTGCATATTCTTAATATATCAAATATGATTATTTTCTGATGGTGTTCATATGCTTATATATTCCAAAGATATGCATATAATCCAAAAGGCTATTTTATAAGTTTTAGTTCATTTATTTTTATTTATATACTGAAAAGAAAATGAAGATAATACTGATATGAAATATGACAAGACACCGTATAAATACAACATGTTACTGTATATGATTGGTGACAGATAATTAACTACTATACTATTATATTGTTATTCAATGTTACTATTATTGTTACTATACACTGAATTTTAATGATTATCACCAATCTATATACTGAACTGAATTTACTGAAATCACCAATTGATACTGAAATTGATAATTAATACCGAAATTGATACACACTGGGGGGTTTTGGGAAAAATTAGGGTTCATATGAATTTTGATGGCCGGTCGTAACTGAGCTACTGTTCCCATTTTGGAAGGATCAGAATAGGTTCCAATCATTACTGCACCACTGTTTCCCATACGAGAGGATCGGGATAGGCTCCGATCATTACTGCGCTAGTATTTCTCCTTTTTGGGAGGTCGGGATAGGCTCCGATCAAAGTTTACTGTTCCCTTTTCTCGGGGGTAGACGAAAATGCGTCCAGACCAACCAAATTCATATTTTTCTAAATTTTAAAATATCATAATTAAACGACGTCAACTGGAAAGAAAAAAAAAACTAATGATAACCACAAAACATTCAAATATGAGACTATGTACCTTTTATTTGTATATGACTGTACATGATATTGAGACATTATTGTTTTTTGTGTTTTACTATTTATCACTGAATCGCTTTACTGACGATCCTGGTTATACATAACCAGATGCAGATCTTTATGAGAAGATAGATACGTTACAAATAAGGCAAGAATTTGACTTACTTTCATTTGCAGGCAGAGCTACAAAATTGACAGCCTTTCTAGTTTATTATTTTTTTATTAAAGTTTATGTAAGAAAGAAAAATATTATTGTAACTAAAGAAATTATTGCTTATTTGTTGCCCATATTTCCGCTGTGTTGTGACTGTAATATTTACTGAGACTTATTGAGTTATCATTCAACGCCGAATGTTTCCAACTTTCTACACTACGGAAAGTGGAGTATTACAAGGTACATGTTATTCTTTCTTGAAAATGATATCTCACACACGTAAATATATTTTATGACTCCTATATTTTCTCGTATTACTCTTATACTTGCCAATATTGATGTGCGTGTCATTTTATATTAACCTGGCTATTATACATGCATTCTTATTATATATGATAGTTGATATATTGATACTTAGCATTTATGATGTTGTGGATATGGGAGAAATGAATAGTAGAATGAAACATGTATTGTGGGAGTTTCTCATCTTTTGGGATGTATCCACCAATCTGTGTACTAACACTATCGATTTCCTAATTGCGCCTAGCGGCACTACCGGCTCGTTTGGAGACTTATGTTTAGGCCGTGATTCTGGATTTGCATGAGATATCTAGTGCAGTTAGCATGTAGAATCCGATTCATATGTGATCGGCCTTGGGGCCATGGTACCAGGTGTAAGTAGTACACTCGTAGAATATGTGAATATTCCCATCATTTAGTTCCAAACTAATAGGATATAATTTGCATCTACTTACTTGATCATATTATACTATATACCATTTGCTTCATGATTCATATGCATGATCATGTTATATTATTGATACTATCTGTAACATGATTCATATTAGATTTTGCATACGTTGTCACTTAATTATATAGATTGATCATGTTGTACTACATATACCATATACTCCGTAATTTATATTATATTATACATATCATATATTTCATAATTCACATGCATATATTTTTTACATTGTTATTACTAGCATGCCATACTGATATAGTTTCCATAGCATGGCACAAGTTTGTCCTTGTATTCTAATTTGGGTTATGAACTGTAGGATTATCAAACCCCATGTCTAACAGTCGAGACAGTGGTAGCATTGGAGGAGGACTCACCTCTTGAGAATCCACATTTTCAGGATTAGTCCGAGTGCCAATATCTAGATTCTTGTAGGATCTTCATCTCTTTTGTATACTTATCATTTTAATTTTTATGTGTATATATCCTATTTTCTAGTTCTGTCCGTAGTATTCGGACACTTATGTATATATTCATTACTTATTTTGCTCTATTTTGATATTGTATTTGACATTTTGAAGTACATATTGTTTATCATTTCTATACATATATTTTTGAATATTATTATGTTCATGCCTGTAATATTATGGTAGATAGATTCAAATCTATAGTATATATATCTTATATTTGCGTATTTCAATATCTCATACCTGCGTTTCTTTAAAAAAATTGGCCTCATTGAGAGTATCTGTCGGTAATACCTTACCAATTATTGGGATATACACTCAAACCCACCGGTGATTTGGAGCGTCACAATGATGAAACACAGGGCTAATAGTTTTGCATAGAAAAGTTGAACACAAATCTAACTCACAGCATCATGTAAGGAGATTTGACGCGAAGCTACCCAATAGCCTTGCATAGTAAAATTTTGATGCGAAGTTAACCCATAACTTCACATAATTGAAAGTTCAATGGGCTAAACCCTCGACATTGCCGGAGAGATCAAATTATGGTGTTTATCACCACTGCCGTCAAGATGAAGTTCAATGAACGTCTAATTGACGGAGACAACTCCGTAATCAGTTCAAGAATTTACTGCAGAGCAATCGAAGAAGTTTCTTACCTCTTATCGGAGGACTAATGGCGTCACCGTCAATAGCCGATGATCTAGAAACTAATGAGGCACTGCCAAAGCTCAATTTGCTCTTCTTGACGCCATTGCGTGTTTGATTCAACTAAGTTCGAGGAAATGGGAAGAAAGTCGAGTTGGACTCGAAGAAAACACAAAAGAGTCAATGGGTTCTCATGAATTCTTGAAGGAAAAAAAAAAAAAAAAACCATGGTGTGAGGTAGAAGATGAAGAGTTCGTCTTAAAATAGGACTTGTTCCATTCAATGGATGGTCCGGTCCATATTAAAGACACGGATCTTGAGTACAATGCGGAGATAAAATCCCGCATACAAAATGCAAAGCAAAGGATAGCCTCATATCAGCATGTAAAGATATGCGAAGTGAAGTGATAGCCCCACATCAAATTCAAAATGTGAAGCTTCATGATAGTTTCAAATCTAATTCAAAATGCCAGGCTAATGGATAGTTTTGCATCCAAAGTCAACTGGAAGCATGATTCAAGTCAAAGGATTTTACTGTAAGAGGTTCAGCAGTACACTTTGAAGATTATTGGATAATACGTAACAAAAGAATCTGAACTCGTAACAACTTGATGACAATGAAGACAAAGGAATCCAAACTATTTCATAATTCATTACAAATTAAAGACAAAATTTTGAAAAATTTTGAGAAGGTCCCGTAGAATGGAAAGTTTTCAAATTATTCCAGTGACAGAGACTAGATGCGAGGCTATGATATAGCCTTGTGTACCATCATCAGACGCAAAACTAAACATGCAACTTCACATAAAATATCCAAATGTGAGAGTAACCAATCACCTTGTATCACTACTATTTCACTTAAACTGAAACTGTTTGAAACAATTTTTAGTTAAAGAGATAATTATCCCTTATTTTCTAATTATAAATTTGATTAAATTATCTACACCCAAATTCATTCGTAAACAAGAAGTTTTATCTTTATCTTAAAAGATATGGTGTTCCCTCTCTTGGCCTATAAATAGCCAAGAGAGGAGAGAAAAAGAGATTTTTTTGGACTCGTTGAGACCTCCAAAATAGAGATTTTTACTCAACATTTACTTCATCCAGCAAATAGACACTTGGCGAGTTCTAGGAGGATGGCCGACCCAGTCTTCTCCAATCGACATCGAGGCATCGGAACATCAAGGAGATACAATAACAAGTCTCATAGTTTGGAAGAAAGAGCCCAATAGTAAATAAATGGAAGCACAATTTAAGGCTTCCCTCTCTTATACTTTCTTCTTTCTTTTCTTCTTCATAATTGTAGTTTGGAGTTTGAAATTTTTCCAAAACAACTCTCAATTAATGATTTGGAGTTTTGCTTCTTTCTTTCCATTTTTCCTTTCTCCTGATTGTCAGTAAACATGTCAGGAAAAAAACACCTTACTGGGAATGAACTTATCCCTTTACTGGCATAAACAAATAATGATTTTTCACAAATTCAAAATTTTTTCATATATGTTGTGAATCACTTTAGTTGTCTCTAGTTATGGATGGTAATGAATGCGTTCATACATCAAATTTTGACCCAGTATATACAAAATTTTGAATAATAAATAAAAAATTTATTTTTCTAATTTAAAATTTTATATAGAGAAGGTTAAAAATTGTCCCGTAGATGCTTCCATTACCATCTCTATCTCTAGTAATCTCTGACATTGTGTCCAAAAATTGTATGCATCTTTCTACTAAGCCCTGCACAATACTAAATACTCCCTATTGAATCTTGACCCGTTCCAGAGGAAGGGACATGTTAACAGCTGCTGAGTTAAGCCTGATTAGTATTCGGAATGTTTTCTTGGAAGTAATACTATTCGCTGCTTTTGGGATGCACATGCATGGCAAGTGAAAAATAAATTTTCAATTAGCATAGTGCTTAGTGTGTGATAGTTTTAAAGGTA
This sequence comes from Dracaena cambodiana, assembly GCA_036321105.1. Classification (NCBI taxonomy): domain Eukaryota; kingdom Viridiplantae; phylum Streptophyta; class Magnoliopsida; order Asparagales; family Asparagaceae; genus Dracaena; species Dracaena cambodiana. The sequence continues at coordinate 20,810,761 of JAYEPQ010000013.1, read as the reverse complement.
TGCAAAAATGTGATAAAGATAGTCCAAGATAAAATATATAAGTAGGGAAGTATGTAGTGAGGAAATCTTATATTTTTATTGAACCCTTGGCACACCTAAACACAATATAAATCATCCATATATATACTAGTAGCAAGTGGCTTTTAGACTCTCTAATTAATTGATATAAGTTCTTTCACTAATGACTCTTAACTGGATTGAACTATCAAATCCTTTACATTCTCAAGAAGCAAGCATTGAACTTAGTAATTGTCACACTCTTTAAAATCTCAAATTAAGGACATACAATGAATCAAGATTAATTAATACTTGATTAATTAATTTCTACATCCACCCTTAAACATGATTTATTATTCCAAGTTTACTTCTTAGTAAAGAGAATATTTCATCCTTCAGTAGACGAGACTTCATAGATGTGTTGGATTTGACCTCATGACTTTACATAAATGAGCTCCACTTCTTTGTTTTTCACCTGCTCTCGAATAAAATGATAGCCAGTATTGATGTGTTTGCTTCTTTCATGCTATAATGGATTTTTCGAAAGTGTAATTGCCAACTTGTATCAACATAGATTACTATGGACTTGTCTTGAGCAAAATGAAGATTTTTGAGTAAATTTCTCAACCACAAGCTCCTGATCTAACTACATATTCAACTCCACAAGTATAAAGAGTAACAATACGTCGTTTCTTTTGATAACCAAGTGAATGAGTATTGCCCATAAAAAATGTGTGTCGCACGTTCTGATCATCAATATCTCCAATCCAGCCATTATCGATATATCAATGAGGTCAAAATTGGTAGCACAAAAAATAAAGCAAACCAAATTTTGATGTACCTTTGATATAGCGAAAATTCCTCTTTACTGGTAATAAATATGAAGATCTCGAATCTTCCATGAATCTACTAATGAGTGTAACACTATAGAGAATATCTAGTTAAACGTTTGAAGTACAAGTTAAATATCAAAAACTCCTAGCTAAACTTTTGAAATATGCTTTATCAACATTATTTCCATAATCATATTTGGACAATTTAACTCCATAATCAATATATGTACATATAGAATTGCAGTCCGACCTATTGAACTTCTCAAGAATAGATTTTGCATAATCTTCTAGGAAAATAAAAATGCTATCTTTCTCTTGTCTCACCTCAGTGCCATGGTAGTAAGATATTAATTCGATATTTGTCATCTCTAACCTTGAATTATGGTGTTTCTGAACTCTTTGAACATGCATAAATAGTTTCTATAAAGACTTGGTCATCCACATATAAGTATACAGTAAAAAAAATTCTCCATCTTCATTTACCTTAGAGTAGAAGGCATGTTCATAAGAACACCTTCTAAAATTATTAGCCTGGAAGTATTTCCAAGCTCTCAACACTTGCTTTAAGCTATAAAGTGTTTTTTTTTTTTCAGATTCAATATATATGGTTTATCTCCTTCCTTAATGTAGCCAATTGGTTGCTCTACATGCACCTCCTCGTCAAGAACTCCATTGTGAAATGCTAACTTCACGTCTACTTGATAAAATAACCATTTATTATGTGCAACTAAATATATAATCATTCTTATAGTTTCAAGGCAAGCAAGATGAGAAAATACCTCTTCATAATCGATTCCGGCTTTTTCTTTGAAAACTATAGCAACCAATCTGGCATTGTATCACTTACCTTCTCCCTTTGCATTCTCTTTTCCTTAAAGCCTCACTTCACTCCTATTGTCTACTTACCTTATGAAAGTGAAGTAAGTTTGTGGGTATCATTTTTTTCAATTGTCTTGATCTCTTCATTCGTAATTGCTCTCTATTTTTCTTATCTTGAATAGCCTCTTCGAAAACTGTAGGCTCACAACCAACAAATAAACAAAATAAAATCAAATAAAACTAATTTTTAGTTGCCTCTTACAATTCATTTGAAGTTCTGAAATTTTTAGCTTCTGGACTCGTTGATGGAGAAGATGGTATAGATGATGTAGAAGAAGCTATGAAAGGTGATGAAGACAGTGATAGTAGAGCATGGATTGGAATATCATCTACAGTCTCCATGTCTTCATCAGCAAGCATGATTGAGTTGCTACAAATTTCTCCATTGGTCCAGTTCATGATTCTTCTCGTTGAATTGTACTTCTCTACTCACAATAAACTTATTGCTGCATCACTTGTTGCTGCATGGATCATAGGTCCACAAAATTGGACCAAGGCCATCGCTTCTACTGGAGCAAGTCGAAGGTCTTCAATATCATCCCTGAGAATTAGAGCCCCGGCTTTGGCAGCATCCATCAAGTTAGTTTCTTATGTGAGATTCTCTAGCAATTTATTTGGTGAATGTCAAGTTTTATCTTACCAGCGGTGGCAATATGGTAATAACCTCGAGCTATCTTTTGGTAGCTGGCGATTCATCCGTCTCCATTTCTAATTCGAAACTTGATAACTTGATGAAGAGTTCAAATAGCAGCCCAGCCCTCAGAGCATTAAAGGAAGGTCACATGAGGGTAGCACTGTAAGTCGAGGCATTATCCTTGACAGCTTATTCTACTTTGAGGTCAAGAGCTTCTCCAAAACTTATAGGAGCGAGATATATAGTTTTTATGGTTGGAGTCTCAGTTTCATTAAATCCAGTTAGGGATCTTGTAGTCTCATGTAGTTTCTTTTCATCAATTCCCATTTGTTTGTAAGCATCAAGAATGAGCATTTTGTGACAATCAAAATCCTTCATGTTTCGAAGCTGGAGATGTTAGACATGCGCACAACATCATCATTGTGAGAGACCTAATTCCCTCTAGGTCTTCGGTGGAGAAAGTAATCTCTTGACTCCTCAAGCGTTTGCGAGTGTGTTCACATGACATTGATGGTTCACGCATCACGTCTAAGCAGAATAATTAAGTTGTATCACTCGTTGCAAGTCCACCTATTATTGCTTTCCTTTACCTCTGTGCAGGTCGTCTTCTGTACTGATACTTTCCACCTTTAGTCCTGGTGCTTGGGTCGGCTTCTTCTGGACGATATTCTTGCGAAAACCTTTTCGCATAAAATACTTGATGTTCGCCTTGAGTTGCTAACAATTCTCATTGTATGACCAACATATTTTTTGATACTTATAGTATAGTTGTGATTTTTGTTTAAGTGGATTTCATTAATTAGTGGTAGACTGGAGAATAATCCTTCCCTCTTGATTTATTCAATAATCCTTCCCTCTGGATTTGATCAACTGGAGTCCTTGAACATTGGATGGGAATCGGACATGGATCTTCAGTCCTTGAACCACGACCACCATAATTGAAATGATTCACGAACAGTGGCATTCAGATGTGGATCTTCAGATTCTGAAGAAATATTTTTTGAAAGAAGAAGTAAAGAAGACAGTTTGGGATCTCAGCCCTGATAAAGCATCAGATTCGGACGAATTCTCCATTTTCTTCTATAGAACTTTATGGGAGGAGATTAAGGGGATATAGTAGCACTCATAACCGACTTCGCGAAAGGAAGAGCGATGATTGAGAGAATCAATTATTTATTTATAATTCTCATTTCAAAGAGAGAATCGCCTAAATTAGTTGGAAATTATCGACCTATAGCTTTGTTGAACAGCTGTTTCAAGATCATATCCAAACTTTTGGCGAACCGACTCGCAGCCGTCCTCCCACATCGGATCGATGAAGCACAATCAGAATTTATACAAGGGAGAAGTATTCTTGATGGAATAGTCCAAGCAAAACAAGTGATTCATCACTGCAAATGGACAAAGAAAGATGGTTTCATTCTCAAGCTTGATTTTGAGAAGGCCTATGATATGGAAAGTTGGAACTGCCTAATGGAAGTCATCCAGAATAGCTGTTTTGGAGATCATTGGACTCAGTGGATTAAAATGTGGGTCATCTCTGCGAAGATCCAGATGATCGTTAGCAGAGAGGTTGGCAGGGAGATTATTTGTAAAGGAGGTCTACGCCCAGGAGATCCCCTATCTCCCCTCCTCTTTGTGCTCATCGCTGATGGCCTAAATAGATTGATCAGAAAAATATCAAATGCTGGACTTATGAAGGGATTACCAGGAGGCAGGAACTTTGTTATCACTAATTTCTAATATGCGGATGACACGTTGATCTTCTGTGAGAATAAGATTAAGAGCCGTTGTCTTGAAATGGATCCTTTGTTACTTTGAGGCTTGGTCGAGTCTAAAAATTAATTAGAAAAAGAGCTCCATGATAGGACTTGGACCCCTGGGCCAACTTACACTGACAATTCAGAGTATCTTGGGCTGCAAACTGGAAAAATTTTCCATCAAATATTTAGGTGTGCCGATTAAGAAATGAAGGTTTATCAAAAAAGACTGGTGCCCCGTTATTGATTGGATCGAGAGGAGAGTTGATAGATGGAAGGCTAGATACCTTTCCCTAGGAGGTCGCATCGTCCTAATAAACGTGGTCATATCATCCCTTCCACTCTACCTCATGTCCATCCTCACCATCCCAACATGAGTTAGAGAGATGATAGATAAAATTAGAAGAAAATTCTTATGGAAAGGAACTTCAAAAAACCAATCAAAATATAGCTTAGTGGACTGGGGTTGGGTATGTAAGCCAAAAATTACCCTCTTGACCAAAGGTAGTAGGGAATGTTGACAAAACCGGGAGGGCAACTGCAAAAGCTATTGCAACTCAAGTGCGGCCCGAGAAAATACAAATGATGGGAAGATAATCATAACACATCTAATATATCAAGCTTCTAGAAAGGGGTACTAAGGACGAAGGATATTTTCCCATCAAGTATATCATTCATTCCGGGTAGGAAAGCAAGAGTATCTTTCTGAAATGATCGGTGGTGTACCAAGGTAACGCTGATGGTACTTTTCCCAAAGGTTATTGAGCTAGCAAACGATAAGAATGCCATCACTCGCCGGTTGTGGCGCCGAAGTAGGTGGGACTTGGGAATTAATGTATATGCAGATGTCACAGCTCGCTCATAGGCCATAGAGCTTAAGAACCTCATACAACAGTTCCCCCCGAGTGCTAATGAATGTGATGAGGTTATCTGGAGCTGGAAAAAATACCGAATTTTCACTGTTAGGTCTACATACAAATATTGCATAGATGGCGGACGCAGGTTACCGCAGGCATCTCACATATAGCAGACTAAATGCCTCCTCAAAGTAAGGGGTTTTCTATAGATTATTGCCAAAGGCGCAATCTTAACCTGGGATAATCTACAAAGGAGGGGATGGAAGGGGTCAGGTATTTGCGTTCTATGTCAATCAGACACAGAGTCTAGTTCACACTTATTCTTATCATGCGCCTATACTATAAAACTCTAGGAGAAGTGCGCAGCGTGTCTGCACATAACAATCGACATGGCTGAGACTGCCGAAATATGGCAAAGAGCCGGAATTAGTAGGTCCACAAAACATGGTGCTCATATCCATTACATTATATTAGCAGCTATCTGTTGGAACGTGTGGAGGGAGAGAAACAGGTGAATTTTTAAACAGAACATGCATTCAACTGATATCTATTTTTACTTTACATACTATGACATGATCTCTTGATAGGTCTATTATCGGAGAGAGAGCGGCTATGCCTCTCAGAAGAATAGGAAAAAGACGAAGAGCTGCAGGAAGACTCTCCAGTTGGGGCGACACAGGATCCCACGGACAGTGCTTGAGGGAGCGAGATTTTGGACGTCGATAGTCCACTACTAGTGGAGAACTTTTGGATGTTATTTTGTATCATGCCTTTTTATTTGTGTATGATGATCTAATGCCAAACTATTGATACCCATAGGTATATATCATGGCTCCTTTTTATTTTGTTCTTTTGTTTTGTTATCTGATATAAAACGAGTATTCTGTTATCTCTCATTAATGGAATGCGGAGGGTAGCTGTTCACCATTACAACCTCAAAAAAACATTAGCTGGGAATCCTCCATGGAAACATACATATTGAACCCCTCAAGGAGCTCATGAAAAGATGTGGCCTTTCGCATAAAACAGATTTTCTTAGACCTTTACAAGTTGAAAACCCAATGCTCGGTTTATTTATGGAGGTATTTATTTTGGTAAAGTTAAGAGTTTCTTGATTAGATAGAGGGATATCAATTCATTATCACTACAACAACTACAAATAAAAATTATTTTTATGCTAATATAATTTTCAAGTAAGTATTGAAGGGAGAAAGTGGAAGACGTATTATATTTTTTTTATTCCATAAAGATCTGAAAATGCATAACATAAAAAATGTATAAAATAAATTAAGACAATTGCTTCACAAGGATCTCCATCAATTTTTTTAACATGACATGATTCTTAACATGTACATGATAATTTTATGTTATTATTTACTTTTCTAAACTAAAATTTGGTGATAATACACTACTTTCTAAACATTAGTTTAGAAAAAAGTTAATCTTTTTTTGAGACTGTAATTTAATAAAACTTATGAGAATTTATGACTCTTTTTTTAATACAATTGTTTCATTACTCCTAAATTCCAATCCTTTGGAATTTTTATCTATTATCAGTGATATTTTCTTTTAAAAATTATAATATAATAGATAGTTTTCATAATTTATTTGAATGCATCATAATGATTATGATTTTCATTACATATACCTTTGACAACTTTTACGAGCCTTTCTATTCAAATTTTAGATGAAGTTTATCATTTTCTTCAATTTTTTGAAAAATATAAGAGAGATATTTTGTTATACCATCTATAATAACCCCAAAATTTATTTAAAATGTTTTGTTAATTGCTATTATTTGTATGACTGAATCATGAATTTCTATATCACAAATATATTGCATGATATTATAGTTTGTCTTTACTGAAATATCTCAAATTAAAACATTACATCCATTTAAACATAGAATTTCAAATGGAATATATGATTATCAATTATTTTAGAATAATGATGAAATAAAAAAACACTCATTATACTGTTAATTTATTATACATATACGAGATCAATTTATAATATCACAAAAAGTATCACCATTTAACTTCAAACCATCACTGTGACAATTGAAACTTCTTAACTTTTTTACTTTATTTGTCTTCTATTATCTTTAAAATGTTCTTCTTTTTTTGCACATTTATCTAAAATATCATAGAGTTTATTTGTTGAATTAGAACATCAAAATTTGTATGAAGAAATAGAATTTATAAAACCATATTGACTTTTCATTATATCATTAAAAACTACATTCTATTATCTTCTTTTTCTTCTTTTCCAACGATGAATATAATAGTGAGTTTAATTTCCTATGTGACGCTTCAAATCATACTAGTGAACCTAAGTGTGTGTCCCAATAATGGGTATGGTGTCACCAACAGACACTCTCAATATCAGAATACACAAAACTATTTTTTTTTCAAATAACCATAGGTAAGAGATATGAAAACACGCAAATATGAGATATAAATCATAGGTTTAAATTTAACTACAACAACATCATAGGCAATAATATAGCAATATCCAAAACATATATATGGAAATGATAATCAATATGTATATCATTAAGGTTGCTCATGTAAAATCAAGTATATATATTAGAATAAAGCAACATAAGTACTGAATATATACAAGAGTGTTCGGATACAACGGACAGAACTAGAAAGTATGATACATATGCACATACAAACCAAAATGATAAATACACAAAATATATGAATATCTGACAAGAATTTGGCTATTAGCACTTGGCCTACTCCTAAAAATATGGATCCTTGAGGGGTTGGTCTTCCTTCTGTGCTATTACTGTCTCGGTCGATAGACTTGAGGTGTAATAATCTTAGGGGTCAAAACCAAAATAAGTATATAAATCCAAACTCATGCCATACTATAGAAACCATATCAGTGTGGTATGCTAGTAGGGATAATATAAAATATGTATGTGAATTAATTATGAAGTATAAAGTATGCAAAATAAATATTGAATCATGAATTACATGGTGATATAACATAATCGTGAATATAAATCATGAAGAACAAGGTATGCATAATATAATATGAATTATGGAGTATATGTTATATATAATATAACATGATCATGTATATAGGCTATAAAGTGCAAGGTATGTATAATAAAATATGAATCATGAAGCAATTGGTATGTATAACATAATATAATCAAGAAAATAGATGCAAGTTCTATCATATTAGTTTGGAACTGAATGATGGGAGTATTCACGTATTCTAGAAGTGTACCATGCATTCCTGGTACCATGGCTCCAAGACTGATCAAATATGAACTAAATTTCGCACCGCTAGGCACAAAAGATATAAGACTATAAACTCCTATAATACATATTATATTCCATCATTCATTTTCCATATATCCACAATGTAGTATATATTAAGAGTCAATGTATCAATGTGACATATGTGATAGGATGTATGTATCAATAATCATGTGATATGAAATGACCTACACGGCAATACTAACAAGTACAAGAGTTATGATTACACTTGAAAATATAATTATTTTAGCTTATTTTAGCAAGCGTAATTTAATTTTATTGATTAATGCAAGAAGTTAATATTATTTTTATTAATCAAATTCCTAACTATGATGTTTTTCTAGTGTTTTCTAGTATTTTTTGTAGGGTTTTATATGCAAGAAAATTGAAGTATCAAAGCGTATCTCAAATATAAATTCAAATATGTAAAATTATAGGACTGGCTGTCGATAGCCATTAGATAGTTGTTGCCAACAGTTGACTGTAAGTTGAACCCAAGGATTGCTGTCGAAGGACCGTTGAAGAGAGTGACCATATTTTACATTTCTTGAGGATTTTTGAGAGAATTTAGAGTTTCCTTGTAAATAAAATTCCTATTAAGGTTATAAATAACCAATGTAACTTAAGTTTTGAAACAGTTATAATATCTTTTAATTATTATAGAGTTTTTATATTCAATATTTAGTTTTTGTACTCATTCATAGAAATCAATAAAAGAATTCTTTTTCTCTTTATTTATAACTATAATGAGTATGAATGGCTAAATTCTTGAGTTGGCTCAGATGGAATAATAAATCCTAGGTGATTTATTAGCATGTATTGTTTATAGTTATTGATTTTAATTGTTTTATATGAAATTGATATATTTTATTCTCCATTATCTTTGAAGGGATTTAGATATCATTTTGACTCTTTAATGTTTATTGTTTGACAATATACTCGTTACTTAGTTTTTGATATACGTAGACTCTTTAGACATGGTGTATATTTAGACTTTTAATGTTTATTGTTTTTTATTCATATTGCATGCTTAGATAAACTCAAAATTCATATAGGATTAATTGGAAGAACTTATTCAAAGTATTAAATTTGCAACTTTATATATTTTGTGCTTCATTGATTTATTTTCTAGTTGTAGAAAGACCACGTGATTTATACAGTTGAGATAAAAAATTATAAATATACCAAGTAAATTATCCTATGGATGAGTTACATCCATCTGACCAATAATTTTAATTAAAGTAAATTAATATCCTTGTTAATTTAGTTTTATTTTTTAACTAATAAAATTTCAATCTTTATTTTCTTTTTAATTCTATAATTTATTTTTAATGCCACACAATAACAAAACAATTCTCGAGAAATTGATCTTAGGTTACTACCCTTGTGCTACTTATCTATTTCTTACACTTGAGAGTGTACGATTAAAATCACAGTCAAGTTTTTACTGTCATTGCTGGGAATCATACTATTGTATTACACTTTAGTATAGATTATGATTCTTACGTCATTAATTTTTACAATTTTGAATTTGCAAGACCAATTGGAGGAGAACTTCAAATTGTAGTCTAATTTGATTATACTTAGATCCACACGTACTTCCAATCCACCAAACACTTTATGACATGAGCACTAATAATAATAATAATAACAACGTGAATAATAATAATAATAATAATAATAATAATAATAATAATGAATTTGGATAGGATAATATAAATTGATAACCATAACCATCATGGAGGCAATGAGAGGACTTTTCAAGATTATTTACAACCTGATAGAACAACCCAACCTTCATGCATTGCATTAAATATGGGACACTTTGAGATTAAATCTGAAGTAGTTTAAATTTTAACTAAATTCCATGGGATGGATTCAAAGAGCCTGTATTTGCATCTTTGAGAATCGAAGAAGTTTGCTCTACCATCAATCTTCAAAATATTACTGCAAAGCAATTTATACTTAAACTTTTTCCATTCTTCCTAAAGGATAAAGAAAAGATATGGTTACATTCTTTACATCCCACTTTAATTAGATGATGGGATGAGATGCAAAGAGATTTCTTAAAGAAATTCTTTCCTACACATCGAACAAAATATATGCGAAAGCAAATTTTCAACTTTCGACAGAAAGAAGATGAGCCATTGTTCGAGTGTTGAGAGATATTTTTAGATGGGCTATTCTCATACTCATATCATGGTTTCGAGATATAGAGGACTATAACCTTTAAATACTAGAACTAGGAAATTTGCACAAACTATGTGCAATAGTGAATTTTTAAATAAAGATGCTGAGAAATTATGGGACTATATTGATTCACTTGCTGAAAATTCACAAGCTTATAAAACTAGGGATATTTCGGATAGACACCATTGAAAGAGAAACTCATAATAGAGGTGGACTTCTTAAATTGGGGGAAAAACAAAGATATAACTATATGATTAATTTCCATCACTAAAAGATTTGAAGATTTTCTTACAAATATAACAGAAAGAAACAGTTAATTCAATAGAAGAAGTTCCAGAAGTTTGTGATATTTACAATTTCAAGGACACGTGACTTGTGAATGTCCAACTCTTCATGCTTTTAAAGAAGAATTGAATTAACAAGCTAATGCTTTTAGCACTGCTTATCAATAAGAAAATAATCCAGTATAATTTTGGTTGTAAAAATCATCCAAATCTTTAATAGAAGCAGAATCCTTAACAACAATTTAATAATCAAAACAAGTCACACATTAATCCACCTCAACAATACGTCTATCCTACTAATCAACCTTCGGTATACCAACCATCACCGAAGAGAAATTTTGAGAATAATTTCTTGCAGATAGATCAGAAAATGGATCAGACGATCCAAGTGCAATAACAGTTTATTTAATCACAGCAAACAATCAACAGTCAGAATGCAACAAGCTTCAGCGATATCCACTCACAGATTAAGGTTGAGTTTATTTCTAAAATACTGATACCTAAAACTGTAAAATACATACGTTCATTCTTAAGAAACGTAGATTCTATAGAAAGTTCATAAAGGATTTTAGTACTATTACTAGACTCCTTTCTCACCTTCTTGTGCAAGATTTGGAGTTTGAATAGACGCAGGCATGCCAAATAGCTTTCAGAACCTTCAAGGAGATGCTCATCACTATGCCAAAAATGCAACCTCCAGATTGGTCACTTCCATTCAAGATCATGTGCGATGCAAGCGACTATTCAATTGGAGCTATACTAGAGTAACAAATAAATAAAAATCCCTACGTGATCTACTAAGCTAGCAAGACTCTCAATAACGCTTAGATAATTATACCACAACAGAGAAAGAGCTTCTAGATGCAGTTTTTGTTTTTGATAAATTTTATTCTTATATTTTAGGCTCACGTGTTGTTGTTTTGATAGATCATTCGGCACTCAAATATCTTCTGTCAAAAAAATACAAGGGCACGACTAATCCGATGGATATTGTTGCTCCAAGAGTTTGATCTTAAAATTAAAGATTAAAAGAGAGTAGAGAATGTAGTTGTAGACTACCACTCTAGACTAACTTGTAAAATTGATAAGCTATCAATTAGGGACTTGTTTCCTGATAAGTAGCTATTTTAGTTATAATCACTTCCTGGTATGCTGATATTATTAATTTTCTTATTGCAGTGAAATGCCAAATTACTGGAGTGCACAAGATAAATGACGATTTTTATAGGAGGTACGCCGTTTCTTTTTTGACGACCCTTACTTGTTCAAATATTGCTCAGATCAAATTATTAGGCGTTTTATGCCTGATGATGAGATTCAAAGCATAATTGCCTTCTGTCATATAGAAGCATGTGAGGCCCATTTTTCGTTTAAAAGACAGTAGCCAAAATACTCCAATACGATTTTTAACGGTCTGCTATGTTTAGAGACACATATGAATTTTGCAAATGATGTGAGTTATGTCAGAAACTAAGAGCGTTAACCAGAAAGAATGATATGTCTCTAACACTTGTACTTACAATTGAGGTATTCGATTGTTGGAGTATTAATTTTAGAGTACCATTTCCTATTTCTAACGGATATGCTTATATCCTCGTATCGGTCAATTATGTCTCTAAATGTGTAGAAGCGGCAGCGTGTAGAAGCAATGATCAACATATTGTTATTAAATTTTTAAAGGAACATATATTGTCCAAATTCGGAGTTCCTAAAGACATAATAAGAGATGGGATTCTCACTTCTATAATAAAATCTTTGAAAATTTAATGAAGTATCATATCATATAGAAGATTTCTACACCTTATCATCCATAGTCAAATGGACAAGTAGAGCTAGCCAATAGGAAAATCAAGCAAATACTATAGAAAATGGTAAATCCGTCTCATGAAAATTGGTCGTTTAGACTAACTGATATTTTATGGGCTTACTGTACTGCACATAAAACATCCTTAAGCATATCTTTATATATAATATTATATGGAAAGCTTGTTATTTTCCTATAGAGATAGAGCATAAGACGTATTGGGTAATCAAATCAGTAAATCTCGATATCAATTCAGCTAGCCCATTACAAAAGCTACAAATAAATAAGTTGGAAGAGATAAGACATGATGCATATGATAATTCACGCATTTCAAAGAAAAAAATGAGAATATGGCATGATCACCATATCACACGCTATGTTTTTCATCCTTCTGACAAAATGCTATTATACATTTCATGCCTTCATCTATTTTCGGGAAAATTGCATTCACGGTGGACACAACCATTCCTAGCTCAAACTGTGTATCCGCATGGCGCAATTGATATCGAAAATCCAAACAATGGTCATACGTTCAAAGTAAATGGAAAACGATTGAAGAATACGTTCAAAGTAAATTGGAAACGATTGAAGCACTACTTGGAATTTCGAAGCACTCGGAGGAATCTCACGATCTAGTGAATCCTCCAACATCTCATTGATACGAGCTAAACGCAGACACGATGTATATTATTGTATACTATGTACTAACAATTTTGTTTTCTAGTAGTTACGTTATGAGTACCGGACCAAGGTAATTTCTATGCTCTTCCTCTTAAATTTTTGCTTGTTCTCAATGTCTCGATTCGTTGAGATCAATGTGTATTTTAAGTTGGGGGATGGCTTATAAAGATAACTTAGTTTTGATACCCATGATTATTTCAACAATTCTATTTTAAAACTTTTTCTTTCTTTCCTTTTTCTTGAAAATTTTCAAGTTTTCAAAACAAATTTTTTTTATAGTTATTAACTTTAGAATTATGAACTAACTTTTAGTGTAGAATTAATTTTAGAGCTAGGAGTTAACAACTAGATATTAGGAATAGCATTAGCTGAGGAACTAATAATAACTAATAAAAATAATCTGCCTAAGAGCGGCTGTTGAAGCTGCTATTAAAGTGGTTGTCAACAACCATCAATAGAAAACCCTAACTATAAATAGATATTTGAGTTTTTTTTTTTCTCAACAACCAAACCCTAGCCTTCTTTCTACATCACCCCACACCCAAAATCTCTCCTTTCGACAGCCAAAACTATTCCCGCATAATTTATTTCGAATTTTTATTAATCTTCAAGCAAGCAAATTCTCTTCTCTTTGATTTTCCCTTGATTTATTCTTTATAAAAAGTAGATTTTTTGTCTCAAAAACCTAGATCTATGATTTATATGAATGAATTTGAGTAAATTAAATTAGATCCTTATTTCTTAGTAGATTTGAGATAGTTTAGCAAAGTTATGAGGATTCTTGATGAATTTCATGAAATAATTGAAATTATATGCTAAAATTCAGACCAAAAAAATTAAAATCTCAACTTTTTAGCATTATATTTCATGGATTGCTTTAATAATTATCATATATCAAATTCATGCAATAATAGTTAAAATAAAGTAGAGTTTGATAATTTTTGGAAGAGGAATTGGTAATACATGGAATTATTAATTGAATTTAATTTTAAAAAAAGAAGGGGAAAAGAAAAATAAGTTAAATAAAATAGAATAATTATATGTGATAAATTCATGCATAATTTTTGATGAAATAATAATATCTTGTTAAGTTGTATTTTGTGGTTAATTTTTCCAGAATGCAACCACAGAAGCAGATAGTTTCTAAGAGGCCGAGAGTGGAATCCTATGGCCCATCTTCTCCACAGAGAACAAGAGCTGCAAAATGAATAAGAAAATTCTTGAGAAGTATGAGAAATTTTGGCTTGAAGGTGCAGCCAATTACTCAAAAATAAATAAAAATTGGCCTTCAGAGCACAGATGTAGACTACAGAGTTAGAGGCACACACAAGGTATACACACACGTCGGCATGTAATAAAATTATGAGTGAGTTCTATGCTAACCTGCAACCGACACTCGGGAGATCAACATGGATACTCCATAATAAGGAGCAGGAAAGTGCCATTCACGAGGCAAGAAATTTTAAGAAAAATCCCTATACCCGATATGTCTAAGGAGCACCCGTCTTTTGTGGAGATTGTGAATGATATACTAAGCAGCTCCCGCCGGTTCACAGAGCTCTGCGAGAACCTTAGCAATGTTATATTCAATGAGAGTTTCTTGAAGGTGGGCTATATTAGAAAGGAGTACGTTTTTGTAAGCCTTTTTATTAAATATAATATCCTACCGTCCTCCACAACAGCGATATGATATTCAAGAGATGTGGTGTTATCGAACATGATTTTGGAAAGGTGCACATTCGATGTTGCATTCATCATGTACTTCGCGATAGTTCAATGCATGGGTTAAGCCTATGAGTGTATCCATCACACTAGACTAGCAAAGCCTCACTTAGTTCAGCCATCTTTGGTAACAAAAATTTGCATGAATAATGGAGCCTATCCATCACGAAATGACACATTTGAAACTCCATGCAACCATTATGGATATCTCCATGTGAAGAAGTATGAGTGCTCGACACACCCAACAAGAATAGCAGGTACAACAAAAGCAACAATATGCTACTGCCCCAATTGCCGATCACGAAGAACAAAATCAGGAACATGGTGAGTAAGGGCAAGAACAAGGAGATGCAATAGATGTGGCGGCCTGACTAGAACAAGTAACTCTCCATATGCTAAATGAGTCGATCATAAGGATGATGGACGTGTTCACTGTGAGATTGCAAGTCATTGAAGAACGGCAAGCCCGAACCTGTTGGCAAATTTTTTTTGTAAAAAAAAGTAGATTCACAGTTTAAGCCAAAAATGGCTAACATGCAGATCATCCAACAGAGAGAGATCTACTTTTTGAGCTAAAAGAGCTAAAATGTGACTCTCATAGTGTTGCATTTTGCTTCTATAATATCAAGGATAAAAGATCTCCCTAAAAGTAAACAAACACGAGTCATTAAAGCCTTTAAAAATGGTTAAGGAGCAAAAAAAAAATGTGGCTCGTCATCCAGAAGGATCCGCATCTTAAGCTACGTAAAAGATAAAAACTGGGCCCCTCCGGGTTGTATTTTGTCTTCAAAACCTTAAAATATAAGGTTATTTCTTTTTATCCTCAAACGCAGATCCTCATCCAGAGAGATCCATGTGGACCCTCAGGATTGCATTTTAATCAAAACGCAGATCTTACCGGAGATCTACATTCTGAACTATCTTTTGAGCTCATAATTAGAGCTAAATATAATTAAAACGCAAGCCCTAAAAGGTTGTATTTTCACTCCAAAGTCTCAACGAATAAAAACTATCATCATTTGTATCCAAATGCGGGTCTAATCAAGCAAGACATGTTGCTCAGAGCTAAAATGCGGATTATCAATTACTAAGAGATCCGCATTCTAAGCCTACATTTGGAGCTACGTATAGCCAAAATGCAAACCCTAGAGGGCTGCATTTTCATTCCAAAACCTCAAGAAGCAAAAATGATCAAACACGAGTCTAGGCATGTCACTCAAGCTGCAAAGAGCTAAAACACTGATCTAAAAGCTGAGATTCGCATTCCAATTACAAATTCAGATGATTTAAGATGTCAGTTACAAATCTTAGGGATTTAATACAAATCTAACTGATTAAAAATAGAAAATTAATTCTCAAATTAAGGAGACCTTTAATTGGATAGTTACACCAGTTCCAAGATCTTCAGACCTCTATAAATAATCAAAGTCTAGGCTAAGAAAGGGGCTGAATTATCTCCACTTTAAGCACTTGTGCTAAGAATCCAGACTTCTTTCCAAGGGCTTTTCAATAGTTGCCATTTGAAGAACTTGCATTCGGATCGACAACTAAGAGCATGATCGTCCTCCACAGCTACAATAGAACTCTAGCCTTAAACAAAGAGGAAATTAGATTAATTCCTCATCTTTTGTAAATGTGAAACCATTCTTATTGTAATCTTTTATTGAGATTTTCAATAAAAATTCTAATTTCCATGGTTAATAGAAGATTCCCGACTCCGCTGGGGAGCCCTATCATCTTCGATGATATGGCCATAGCCCAATAAAATAAAGTCCCAGTTGGCACTATGGTCGAGTCACTCGTCATCGAATTCGACCAAGAGAAGTACGAGGAATTCCTCTCCTCTGACTCCACAAGCCCAAAATCCTTATGGAAATGCCACAAAGTCTCAACCAACTTAGCTTCTAATGAGGCTCTAAAAATTATAGTCCTACCTAAGGACTTTCTAGACCAGTCTGGTCTTAAAAGAGAAATTTCTCCTTATTCAGCACAAGGCTCCGGGTCTGCCATACTTAAGACCTATATTGATCTCAACGAGATGGATCAGGATCCCGGCAACCACAATAGGAAAGACTATTCATTGATCTCCAAGGAGATAATTCTGAAGAGAAAGTTTCTCTCACTCGCACCATGAGGAGGAATCTAAAAAGAAGCAGGGCTCATGTTTTCTGCAGAGCCATGAAAGAAAGAATTACTGTTGAACCACAACCGCGCAAAACTCCAATTCGCATATGGAAACCAAAGAGTATCGTAGTGGTCCTAACAAGAAGCTGGACTAAGATGCAGATGGGTTTATTCGCGTTTCTTACAAGAAACGTTGCTCACCCACCAAGTACATTTTTTACTATAAACGTGGAGTTTACATCTGCATTTCATAGACTAAACGCGGGTCCCAAACTCAAAAAATGCAAGCCTCAGGGTCGCGTTTTTGAAGCAAAACACAGGCCTCGGGGTTGCATTTCAGAAGTTAAACGCTGGCCTCAGACCTGTATTTCTGAAGAAAAAACTTTTTAGGCTTATGGACTTTTAGTCCAAGTTATACCAGCTTAATCAGAAGTTCAATCTCTAGCCGAAAAGGCTAAAGTAAAGTTGGCTCGTAGGATTTTCAAGGGGGTAGAAACTCCTATCCCGAAAATACTATTTGGAGGGGATGTTGTCTCTGCCAATAGTCCCACGAGTTCTAATACATGGGACCTTAGCGAATTTCTTGACAAGAAAAGAGAAAAATCCTAAGTGTCACTGTCATTATGAACAGCTGATTATTGCAGTGTTGTCTCATTACCACTGCATTGCAACTCCTGCAAGGTTGTTTGTATTTAATAGACTCGTATTGTCTCTAGCCCAACCTTCAAAGAGAAGATAATGCAATATCAAACAAGAATTCTTCGAACCGGAGTACCCCAAAGTATCACCGAATATGAGTGCCTTGGGGAAGAAGAAAAAGAAGTCGAGGAGCATTTCTCGAATAGACTCATCAGACTCTAAACACTCTTCTGATATGAAGAGTGTGTTTAGTGATATTCGGGGTGTATTTCGAAACACTTGACTTCAGAAGAGGGTGACAGTACTTTTGGATTATTGGTAAATGGCTGAAATCTCCTCTAATGAAGAAGAAATAATAAACTCTGCCGTCACAGAATCTCAAACTTCTAACTTATTCTTAGAAGATTCTGCCTCTGTGCGTATGGCGCAGGGAAATCCTAAAGAGTTTATGAAGAGAATGGATGAATATAAGAAGATCATCCATAAACAGTAAGAGTCCATAAGCGAGATCAAGGAAATGCTTCAATTCCTGATCAAAGAGCTAACAAAGAACAAGGGAGAATTTTCTTCCAAAAAATTTGCATCCCGAGGAAGGATAAAGGGAAGAAAAAAGAGAATGAAGCTCGCACTCCTCCTGGAAGCACTGGTAGCGAGGATCATGAAGAAGAAGATAATCATTCTGAACACTCATGCCATCAATCAAAAAATTCAGAACACGAAGTCAATCCACATGTTGCCTTGATGGATAGCTTCCAGAATCAGCTCAATGCTCCAGTTCATAAGAGTGATCTGCATGACTTGGGAGTCATAAGGCCATATCTAATGGAATGGGGAAATATACCATTCCCAAAAATTATAAGCCTCTAAGCTCAAATCATTTGATGGTAAAGAGTCGTCAGAAACAATATTTCTTCAAGGATGAGCACACTATTACTATCTTGAGCTTGCTCATGAAGAGGAATATGTTAAAATTGTCGGAGGCTAAACAGTCTAAAGAAGTAGGAAAGATTGATGATTCCAATTACTGCGTGTATCATAGGATCAAAAATTATTATGTCCTGAAGGACAAAATACAAGCCTTGGTGGACGCCAATGTCATCAAGCTGCAGCCAGAGCAGAAAAAAGTGACAGCAAATATGATGTCATTCAAATTTGGAAAAGCTTTAGATTGAATAGAATCAACCATTCAAGACAGAGTTCAGCCAATTTCCTAAAGTACTATAAGGATTGTAAATTACGATCCTCATCAACAACAAAAGAAAAGATTATCTCCCTTTGAGACGTTAAAAGGAAAGATAATGTGGGTACATCCAGACCTTCTCAAGGATGAACGGTGGACTTCAAGTTCATCCAAAAAGAAGTTTTAGGGAAAGCATGCACTTCCAACACTGTCACTGCAATTCCTGAAAATGACACAACAGTTTATCCTCTTTCAGACTCAGAAGAGAGACTCGAAGAATCATTGACGGTCAATGAAGAAGAACAACAACTTTTTGGAGCTCATTCAGGAAAAAACTATTTGAAAGATTATGATCAAGTGGTTGAATCTCGATTTCCAGAGAAAAGCAAATAAAAAGAGTTAAAGTTTGATAAAGCTCTTAAAAGCAAAGAAAAGAGGCAACGGAATGTTCCAAAAAGCCTTTTTCAGTTTGATATGTTGGCACAATTGGCCAATATTTCTGCAAGGATCACTCTGTATGAGCTCCTAAGGCTATCCAAGCAAACTAGGAAAGCCTCAAGGGAAATTCTGCAATACTCTGAAGTATTTCTGGCCAAGATCCCAAAAACAACAGAAAAGAAGAAGTTTGTTCAACATGTCATCTTTCTTCTAAGAAGATATCTTGCATAACCTTTTCACCAGGGGATATGTAAGTGAAGAATTGCAAGCATCATCGGCATTTGTACTATAAAGGCTACATAGGGTCAACGGAGATTGACCGAATTCAAGTCGACCCTAGATCCTCTTTGAGCATAATGCCTAGGAGGGTATTACAGTATCTTGGAGTCCAAATGAATAGACTGGTATCAACAAATATAATCATTTTCTGATTCAATAATAATGGTTGTAAGCCCTTGGGCAATATGAAATTGAAATGCCCGATCTGAAGATGAAAGTCACATGCTATGTAATAAATGCTGACACGTCTAATAATATGCTACTCGGAAGGCCATAAATTTACCTTAACCTCATTTTCCCTTCTACACTTCACTAGTGTATGAAGTATGTGGACAAAGAGAGAAATGTGAAATCTTTGGTAGTGAAAAAGCAATCCTTAAAGGGATTGAAAACTATTTTACAGATGCGTTGCTATATCAAAACACAATTAAAGCAGCTGAACAACCTACTCCAGAGGAATTAGATAGCGGCAGTGAGGCTGACACCGAATCAGGATAAAAAGATTCGAGATTCGATGATGAAAATTGGGATGTAGAACCAATTGTACTAAGCCTTAAAGTCATTGATGTAAATGACATCATCAATCTTGATGGCGAGTGGATAATAAATAAAAATGTAGAGTTTGCAATAAAATCCTCAAGTACTAGCACTAATGTGGTTAGTGATTAACTAGATAAAATATACTCCTTAGTATCATTCCAAGAACCCATACGTTCATCATTTAATATACAAAGTGATAACGATGGAGATGCAAGTGAAGCTATTTTTGAAGTTCCTCCAAAATATAAAGGTCAAAGACCTATATTATTTGGAAAAGCAAACAATAATAATATGAAAAAAATATTTAGACTCTGATGAAGATTAAAAAAATTCCGAGTTCTTCCATTGCAATAAAAATACCTATAAACTGATGAAAAAGATGGGATATAAGCTAGCTGATGGTAGGGGGTCAAACTTTGAGAAAGGAAAAAAGAATTATGCTTCAACATTTTGTTCTAAAAGGAAAAATGCCAGATTATTATAATAAAACTAGCAAGGGTTGGGATTTATTACCACTCCAAAAATCCTTTCAGAAACAAATTCTGAACAACTCCGACATAGTCATTCATCTGAATCGTTATGTTGGGATTCAAATTTAAGTGTTGGAGCTAATTTTCAAGAAGTTTCCATTAACATGGTTTCTGTAGACCAAAAAAGAGGAAGATGAAAAATTGCCACTAACCAAGGATGATTCCTAGGAAAAATATCTAAACATGAAATGGAAAGTTCAGTTTGAACAACGTGAACCTCCAATTAAAGATAAAGTGATCCAAATAAATATGGGTGACAAAATTAATCCTAAACCTATATTTATAAGTGAAAATTTATCTTCTAAAGAAAAGAAAAATTAATTTCTCTTATTTGAGAATACATGGATATTTTTGCCTGGAATTATGAAGACATGCCAGGAGTAGACCCAAAAGTGGCAATGCACAAGTTGAATATTCAACCAGATGCGAAACCCGTTAAACAACAATAACAAAGGTTCCGTCTTGAATAATGAAAGCTATTGAAGCTGAAATAAAAAAGCTAATTAAATCAGACTTCATTCGAGAAGAACAACATCTTAATTGAGTTGTAAATTAGTCCCTGTGACTAAGAAGAATGGAAAAATCAGAATCTGCATCGATTTCAGATTCTTAAATGTAGAATGTCTGAAAGACAAATTTTCATTGCCTATCACAGAAGTCATGATCGACAATACTTACGGCTATGAAAGGATGTCATTCATAAATGAATTTTTAGGGTACAATCAAATTAAGATGTATCCTGACAATAAGAAGCATACGTCTTATCGAACACCATTAGAGATGTACTATTATACAGCTATGCCCTTTGGCCTAAAGAATATCGGTGCCATATATCAACGCACCATGAACACCATATTCCAAGAGCATCTGAAGAAATTGGTGGAATGCTATGTGGATGATTTTGCTGTCAAAACCAAAACCAAAGACAATCATTTTCATGATTTGAGAGTGGTGTTCGATCTCATGTGAAAACACCAGGTTAAGATGAATCCAATTAAGACTTTTTTGGGAGTTTCCAATGGAAAGTTCTTTGGATTTGTAGTCACTTTCTAAAAAATTATCTTGATCCAGATAAGATTAAAGCAATTCAAGGAGTTGAGAGGACTACAAGGAAGGTTGGCATACATAAGCAAGGTCATTTCAAACTTGTCCGGAAAATATTAATTGTTTACACGATTAATGAAGAAAGGAGTATCGTTCATCTGGGATGATGCTTGTCAGAAAGTTTTCGAAGAGATTAAGCAATAACTTACGAAGCCACCAGTCCTTGTAGCTCTAATTTTAGGAATACCCTTCTCATTATATGTAAGAGCTATGGACTATTTTTTGGGAGTTTTGTTAGCCAAAAAATTGAATTTGCACATGAACAAACAATCTACTATTTAAGTAGAATGATGGTCGAAGCTAAGCATCAATATAACCCAGTGGAAAAAAAATGCCTACCTTTAGTGTTTGTAGTACAAAAAATGCGACACAACCTGATAGGGTAAACAATCCATATTATATTGAGAGTTAATCCATTGAGTATATTAATGACCAAATCAGGATCATTAAATTCAATTATCTAACTGGACTATCATGCTATTGCAATATGATATGCATTTTATCTCGCAAAGGTCAATCAAGCATCAAACTATAGCTGAATTCTTAGTTGAGCACCCAATCCTAGCATCTTCAAAACTGTATGAAGACATCCCTGACAAAATAGCTAAAGGAAGTACAGTCCCAATAGAAGGCACTCCACAAGAGATTGCTGAAGCAAATGCCATCACTGAAAAAGTCTAGAAAATTTTCTTTGACGATGCCTCCAGCATGGAATCCAAAGGAAAGATGACAGAAGGAGTGGGGGTTGCCTTTGTCTTCCCTCGAAACCATATCATCCCTCAAGCATATTCATTAACTGAATCATGCTCTAACAATGCTGATGAATACAATGCCTTGATGATTAGCCTAAAGATAGCTAAACAGCTGAGGGTGAAATATTTAAAAGCATATGAAGATTCTCAGCTTATTATCAACCAATTCAAGAGAGAATATGAAATCAAGAATGAAGATCTCTTTCCCTATTACCAAACAGTCAAAAAATGCCTACAACTTTTGCATCAGTCACATGCCGCACCATCTGAACAGCTATGCGACTCATTAGCTTCTTTAGCTGCCACTTTAGCATTGCCCAATAATTCTAGCAAACACATAATAGTGAGAAACAAGGAGTTATTCTGCCTAAAAAATAAACTCGAAGTGGAGTTAAATTCTAGTAGGAAAAAAGAAGCATATGAAGTACATGCTTTTGAGTCTGATCTTAAACCAAGAGACTGGCGATTCCCTTATATAGACTACGTTCTTTATGAGATATTGCTGGAAGATCCTAAAGAAGCAACAATAATCTGAAGGAAGGCTATTTGATTTTATTATAATGCCAAAGTTCGGACATTATATAGAAAATTTTATGATGAAATCCTGCTTCGTTGCCTTTTTAACAAAGAAGCCCAAGAAGCACTTGAAGAAGCTTATAGTGGCATTTGTGGAGCACATCAACCAGAACCAAAACTCTGTGATAGGCTCCAAAGAATGGGATATTACTGGCCCAAGATGATAATAGACGCAGTTGTTTATGCCAAAAAATGCAGAGTTTGTCAAATACATGCCGACTTCATATATCAGCCACTGGAATATCTCCATCCAATGGCTACATCATGGCCTTTTAAAACGTTGGAAATGGACATTATTGGATCAATTTTACCACTATCAACAAGAGGTCACATGTTTATATTGGCCATAACGTATTACTTTTCAAAGTGGACTGAAATTGTTCCTCTAGCCAAAGTAATGACATCAGACGCCATCAATTTATTAAATATCATGTCATATACTGCTTTAGACCTAGGAGAATTATTCATGACAACAGATCTCAATTCGTGAGTCAGTCATTCTCTAGGTTTTGCAGCAAATACTAGATTGAAATTATAGCTTCATCTCCATACTATTCTACAAACAATAGTTTAGCAGAAGACTTCAATAAAACAATTGTGAAACTCCGTAAAAAATTCATTTTATCCAACCAACATGATTGGGATGAAAAACATGGAAAATGTCTCTGGGCATACCAAATAACTATCAAGACACCTACGAAGGCTTCACCTTTCTCTTTAGTGTATGGATCTTAAAAAGTACTCCATCATTACGAGTTGCATTAGCAACTAAAATGACATCGGAAGAGAAATATTGGCAATGACTTCTAGAATTAGAAGCTCTCGATGATGAGCACCTCGAAGTAAAGCAGAGTATCAAGATTTATTAGGCACGAATTTTCAAAGCCTTTAATAAAAATGTCAAGTAGAGAACTTTCAAGAAAGTTGATTTGGTCCTTTCAATAATAAGACTGATCATAACTAACCAAAAATCCAAACAAATGGGAAGGACCTTTTGTCATTAATGTAGTTTATTCAAATGACGCATATCGGTTGGCGAAACTGAATAGCGACAAGATAATGATGCCGATCAATAGAAAATTTCTAAAGAAATATTACTGTTAAGGTAATATTCAAGAAATTGATCACAGAATTACCCATCATTCTTCTTTTCTTGTAGCTTTCCTTGAAGCACATTCACTTGAATTTCATGGTCTTTTCTCCACCACTGCATATCCGAATTTTAGTACAAAACATATAAGCAGTAATACTGGAAAATTAAATGACCAATTTCTCCAATTGGGAAATCCAAAGTGATCATAACTACATATCCGAATTTTGGTACAAAATATATAAGCGGTACTACTGGAAAATCCAGCTGCCAATTCCTCCAATGGAGAAATCTACTTAACTCAAAGTGATCATGGTCGCATATCCGAATTTTGGGACAAAACATATAAGCAGTAATACTGAAAAATCCAATTGTCAATTCCTCCAATGGGGAAATCTATTTAACTCAAAGTGATCATGGCCAAGCCAATTATCCGATCTCCAACGAATATCAAAGGAAGCTTCAATGGGTATCAAGAAGAATCCAGAACCGCTCAAATGCAAAATGGATTATATACAAACAGTTTATGTAACAGTAAGAAGTAATCAGGTCAAATGATGAGTGGTTTGAGATACATATCCTCTTCAATAATCCTCAACCAAGTCTTCGACCGAATAGGCAAATTCTTGACCTGTACCCGAAAATGCAGTAATAAGAAGATTTTATAGTGAAACTTCTTGTAGTACTCTTTTCAAAGGACGTGGCAAAAAATGACGCATTTTCCCGACTGCCCAGAAATGTGGTAATAAGAAAATTTCATAGAGAAATTTCTTGTAGTACTATTTTGGATCTCGTTAAGTTGAGCTTGATGAGCATCCATCTTCTTCCGAGTCTGCTCTTGAAGTTTGAGTTGCTCCTCCGTCAACTTTTATAAAGTGACTTCAATAATTTCTAATTTGTCAGATTTGCAAGCCTTTGATGAAGTCTCAACATCACTTTGCAGTCGGGCCATTATTCCTCTAGACGGAGCTACCTTCTCCTCTCGACCAACACTTTCTATGCCATCAATGTAATGATTTAAGTTGTTGGTGATAGAAGCAAAGGACCTTCCTTTCATAATGGCGTTTATACAATGATCTAGGAATGAGAAGAAATCCTTGATGGCGTACTGAAGCAAATCATTAGTAAAATTATCAGCTTCTGTGTCTTCCACTGATGGCAAAGAAGAGGTTGCAGGCTAAGGTGGTGGAGCAACAGAAGTAGATGTAATTGTGGTTTTAGTGATCAGAGGCAGATGAGGTAGCGAACTTATTAGAAGTGAGGCAGAACGAGAGGAAAATTGTGTTGAAGTAGCCTCAATAGGAGGAGCAGCTTCAAGTGCAGTCCCAGTAAGATAAGTCACTTTAGCAGCAGGAACTTCAGCTACCATCACTGGAAAAGGCACAATTGTTGAAGAAGCTAGAATAGGAGATGGCAATTCTAAAAGAAAATTTTTATCAGAAAACAATGGAAGAGACAAAAATAAGGGAATGATTGAAATAATATTTCACCTGACAAAGAACTCAAAGATTGTGCACTCGGTTCTCCAGGACCAAATACTTCGGCTCTCTTTTCCACCATCAAATAAGTGTATTTTCTATGGTCTGGAGGTGGTGTAGAAGAACAGAAGCTATCATCATCATCATCATCATCATCATCATCATCATCATCCCCACCTGAATAATCAAGTTTTTAGATGAATCAGATACCATGTCTCCCTACAAGTTTATCAAAAGTAAATTTATCGATTTATAAAATTGGATGAATAAAAAAAGAGAAAAAGAGCCTTACAGTTCTGAAGTGGCCTGGTGGTGGGACTGGCAGGAGGAACTGCGGTAGCTGTCATCATAACTAATGATGAACTTGGTCTTTGAGTTTCCCCAACAATTTGTACTTTGTCATCATTGGTAACCTGAACTGTTTGCTGAGTTGTAGTCAAAGCTTCTACAGCAACAACAGCAGGAACATCCTCAATAGAAGAAGTTTCTATAGGAACCTGGGTTACCACTTGAGTTTCTTCTGTAGCTTCCTGAGCAATACTTGGGCTAGGCTTAGCCACAGCAGTGGAAGATATAGGAACTTCTCTTTCAATCCTGATGATTGGCCCAATAATCCTACTGAGTGGACAGTGCGAGGATGCAATCGAGAAGTTTGATCTTCATCATCTCCTGCTTCTTCTTCTTGAAGTGTAAGATTCTCGAGGGCAGCACCCAAAGTAGACTCTTTCTGACTCATTTTTCTTCCTTTCTCGCTTGGAGAAGTCCTGGTACGCTTCGATGATCCCCTTATAGGTGAAGAAATAGTGGTCGCAACGGCTACGTCATGAATAGAATCACCACTAACTGGTGCAAAAGAAGCCTCAACTTCAGGAGTGTTCACCTCAATGAGTTGGAATTCATCCGGACAGGGCATCCTGTTAGATCCAGCTTGTTTCTTTTGGGCATACCAAGATTTAATGTCCCTGTGACAAGTACTATTTACATTGTAATTCTGAGGCTTTGAGTTGGTAATAAAGCACCAGTTACAAAAACCAAAGAAGTGTAGGAGTTTGGGTATTTCCAAGGTAAATTGAAGCAAGCTAAGGTGCACCCTCCAACAAAGTGTGATACCAGGCCCTTGTTCCTTCGAACAAATTACCGACCAATTTAATGTTAGGATTCGGATTTCCTATATACAACTAGTCGTGCCCAAACTATAGGCAAAACGACTCGGATAATATGGTTCCAAATAACAAGTATTATCTTGATGATACATGAGATGCCCTGACCTGATATTTATTAGCTAACAAAAACTTTCAGCAGATAAAGAAGTAAATTGATCACTACCAGGAAGATCCACATACTCTTCATCATAATCTGCGTTCGGGAAGTAAGGAAAACATTTGTACATGTGGAAGTTACCATGATACTGAAGATGATTCCTGATCAATGCCATGTAATGCCCCTGCCATTGTAATTTTTCTTAGTGTTGAACTATTGGGGCAAACAAATCAATGCTCTGATGAATTGGCATCATCAAGGAGGGACAGTGCAAAACAAACCAAACCATTAAATAAGTGTACGAAAGTTCAACTCTTAGGTTTGGAGTTTTATACTTATCATTCCCTTCCTTGTCCACAATCATCTCTACCTTGAGAAATCTAGTCATCAAACCTCTAAGGCCAGTTAAAATATTACAGAACATTGCTGGTCAGAGGCCAAATGGACGAGCATGTGCCAAAAGAATGGCAGGATAAACAATACTTATAAATAAGGCCTATTGTGGGGTAGAAGGAACGACACAACGTTTCAGCCACAACATTAAAAATCCCGCAAGTAAAGCTGTATCAAACAAAGGATACTTGGCTTGGTGATGAACACTTTCAAATAAAGTACCAGCGTTAAATACATTTTTGCCTGATTCTGCAACATAAGCCTAGGTCCCATACTGGGTTATTCTGTCTTCTATTTCAACATTTGTACAAGTGGAAAGAATCAAAACTTCCTTATTATCAGCAAGCAAACTAGGGAATAAAATTCCACTAGGCCATTTGCTTCACCCCATTATTTCTCAGCCCTGTAATTTGGGCACAAACATGATAATGACATAATAGTTCCCAGTAAGTGTCATAGGCTAAGGATCTCAAGCCCTTAATAAATGCAACTCTTCCCTGGTCGGAACGTATTCTTCATAGGGGATTTCACCCATGGGCAGGACCAAAATGTCATACATCTCGTGTAGGGCTAAACCTACTTCACCAACAGGGATAAAAAAAAAAGTACCTGTTTTGAAATTATAAAGTTCCAAGACACTAAAGAAAAGGAAGTGACTGGGCGGTATTCCATGTTGAACAGTCCGTATAGCCCAACAAAGTCATATTCTTTTTAATTGGCTCTCAAAGTTCTTCTAGATGAAAGTCATCAGAACAGACCACCAGACTTTCTCTGAAGATTGAACCCATCCTAATGGTCTGAAATCTTGATAAAAAAATTACCATGTACTGCAGCAAAACAATTTAGGAAAGTACTCGCAGTTATAGGGGTCTCTCCAACTGGGTACTCCTTTTTTGACGAACCTGGCAGTAGACTAGCCACATGTTTGCTAGTGTTCATGGAAAATGTTGAGGTAGCCCCAAAATCTCCAAGAAGCACACCATCTTGAGGTTTTATTAAATACCAATCCATCTTCCTAGGTATGGAGGCTGCCTGAAGATATGAAAGAGGGTATGATCGTTTCATGTTCAGTAGAAATATATGTCATCTCTGGATCTGTCTCAACCACTTATAGTTACCATCGAAAAGACAATCTTCCGGTAACTCCATTTTGTCTCCAAACAGAAAGTGGGTCTTCTTCATTTCCTTCCCGTCCTTACCCTCAAAACTACATCTGTCATGAGTTCTCTCAAAGCATTGCGGCCTGAGCTGAGTATTTTCTCAAAACGATCTTTACTGGAACCCTGACGGCACGAGAAATTCCTCTCTGAGCCTGAACTAGATAGTGCCGTCATAGCTGCCCACATGCCCCAAGTAATTAAGTTTGGATGTTGGGCTCAAAGAATAGTTCACTACAAGAAAAAAGTGAACAAGGTGAATATTTCAATAAAGATGGAAGAAAAGACACAAGTGACAAATCATGATGTGATTGACTAAGTGCCAAATGCAGATAAGATAATGGAGATCCGTGTGTTGAATTAAAATTAAAGATCGCAAGGCAATCTATTGACAAAGTGTCAAATGTGGATCACATGGTGGAGATCCGTGAATTGAATTAAAGTCAAAGATCGCAAAGTGATATATTGACTAAGTATCAAATGCGGATTACATGGTGGAGATTTGTGAATTGAATTAAAAATCAAGATTGCAAGAAAAACATTCTCTCGTCCCTTCTTTTTGCCGTACACTTCAAAATATTCTCTCGTCACTTTTGTTTTCTTGTATCTATACTATCTGGTCCCTGCACACTCAACATACACTGTTAACCCGTAAAACGTTAGAAAAAGCAAGAAAAATACCGTCGATCCCCGGCAACGATGCCAAAAACTTGATGTGATAATTTACTGCAAGCGTACAGTGTAGATTGTAGCGCTTTACAGGTCGTCTCACAGAGATCTCAGATATTTTGTGATTCTTACTAATTTTATAATCTAACGGACTAACAAAGAGTTTCTAAATTGAAAGGATGAGTTTTAAGTTATAAAGATTAGCCTAGGATTTTGAATCCATTAGAATAATAGCCTAATAATGAATTATCTCTTTCTTCCTAACTTTTTAATTATGCACAGTTAAGTAACATATTAAAAAAGTGATCTTTTTAATTTGATTTTAATTATTCCCCTAAGTATGACCTATCAAGTGATGTGCAAGTATAGACCATAAAAAATAACACAAAAATAACACATTTCTTAAAATAAATTATATCAAGTAGAAAATCTTATAAACGGAATTAAAGAAATAAACTTCAAACCCTAATCTAAGTATAAGCTATCAAAAGACCGAACTTAAGTATAACCTATCAAAGAAATTAGATTTATAAGTTTATTCAAGTCAATTTATTTATAGGAAAATCTTGTTAATGATTCTAGAAATAAACAAACAATTTGAATTCCAAATCTCATCTAAGCATAGATTATCAAAATATTAATTAAACATAATCTATCAAACAATTATGATTTACGAACTGTATATTTTATTTATTTATAAAAAAATAATAACTTTATTTCTTTTTTAGAAGAAAATGAAATAAATCCTGTTAGATCTATTAAACTAATTTTATCTACATCTTAGGGCTAAAGAAAATTAGTTATACATAGTTCAATTAAGTAAAATCCTATTTTTATTCATGAACGCAATTAAATCTAATCTAGAAAGCGATAATAACCTAAACTAGAAAGCAAATAAAATAAATTAACTATGAAAAAATTAAAGAACAAAGAGAATTACCTCTGAAGTTCGGTATTATAGCCGTCACCCCTTCAGCAAACCCTATTCCTAATTTTATTAAATAAAATACGAGTACAAAACTACTGCCTCCAAATTCCTAGAATACAAGGATACAGCCAATATATAGGCTTCAGAACTCAAACCCTAATTCTAACATAATTGAAAAACTAGAAAATTACAACGAAACCACCAAAAAAATATTAGCTCGTGGTGCCCACTTTGTGCCGCTATTTGGCGGCTAAAATTTTCATTTGGCGGCTAATGAATGGCTAATGGTCGTGGTTTTTCTCCTGCACGAGTCTCTTATCTTGTACACTTGATTTTCCTAACTGTATTTGACTTTGATTCTCTGCAGTATTTTAATCTTTTAACTTTACTTTTTTGAACTCTTTTATAGGTTTTGTTTCCTAATCTGGCTCTGATTTGCAATGAATATACCCACAAAATTCATGAAGAAAATGGATTAAGGAATAAAGAAAAGAAAAATAAGGATAACCGAAAATTAAGAAAAATAAAAATTTTATACAAAAGAAAGAAAAAAATTTATAATATTTTTATCAATTAATCTCACTAATATAAAAACTCAAGAATGCATTTAGAATATCAATTTTCAAATTGAGTGTCATATTAGATACACTTATCATTTTAATCAAAAATTTAAATCCTATCTTTCAATACCCACTAACAGATAATCCATTGGCTCCTATACATCTACGTACACGTGTGATAGTCTACTTCGGCCTTAGACTCCAACTCTAACTCATGATTCATCTCCTCTCTCAAAATAATTTTTTTCTTTTTTACTTCTTTTTAAGAATATTTCACCTTTCATGTGAATATTCGCGCTTGCTTAGGTGCAAAGTACCCGATTATACTCGATTCATACTCTTTTCTCTTTTTTTCTTTTTTAGAATATTTCACCTTTCATATGAATATTCACGCTTACTTAGGTGCAAAGTACCCGATTACTTAAATTATACTCTTTTTTCACTCTTGAGACTATTGCCTAATACCAGGCGCACCCCATTATTTTATCACGCTTGAGACTATTGCCTTAATACCAGGTGCACCCCATTTTTTATTCTCACTTTTTTTTCTTTTTTCTTTTTTTTGGTTTAGAGAGAAGACTTACTCGATTATTATCATTTTTATCCGTAACCTAATAAACTATTATGAAGTAAAAAATAGATTTATACTTGCCTCAAAACTACTGTTAGCGGTATTTATTTTTCGAATTTTAATTTTTTTCATAAAATTTAAAGTGTATCATCCAATCTACTCTCCTATCCAATTTCAAATCTAAATTTGTTACTTTATCTATAATTAGGTTAATCTATTGATAAAAATACATAAATTTGTTGTTAATTTTTTTTTATTTTTTCAGTTTTTTTTTAGTTCTTTTAAAAAAAAATTAGTTAGTCACCCTAAAAACTACCCAAAATAAAGAAATCCAAAAATAAAATAAAATAAAATAAAGATTCTTAAAAAACTAAAAATCCTAGAAAAACATAAAGAAAATATCCTAACCCACTCCCCCACACCTAAACTCATGTATACCCTCATACACAAACAAAGGGTGGTAAAATAAGAAAACTATTATATAAATATTATATAAATAATGAGAGTCGTAAAAACTTACGATCTCAATATCGTCACCCTATTAACGCATAGAAAGCGGTTATGACCTCTCGATCGCTTCTCACTTTCATAGTGTGTGCGTTTTAAACGTGAAGTGGGTGCATTATTATATCTCATCAAGCTCCTACAAGTCACGAAATTACATGTCTATAGCTTATGCCGCCCTCGCTATTTCTTTGTCCACATGTAAGCATTAATAATTTGGTTAAATAATTCTTCATGATAAACCTGCCAATCATCGTTAATAACAAGCGTACAAGTAGAAATATCGTAAGGTGAGAAGAGTGCTATATGATCAAGTGAACGTGGTGGTGGCTCTTCTAACTCACGAAGTAATGCGAGCTTCTCTGCAAACAAAATCTCAAAAGTTTGCTCATAAATTAATGGCACAGTTGCACAAGTATCATCATATATAAAATCAGTATGTGCCAATTCTTCTAATAATATGAGCTCATCTTTGAATATTTACTCAAATGAGGGTTCTTCATCAGTGCAAGAGGTCGAATGAGAGTGCACACTATGAATCATGTTGACCTCAATGAGGGAGCTCTTTGTGTGCTCATCCATATTAAATATGTTAAATGCCACAGTCATATTCCCAAACGATAACTTTATGAGGCCACTCCTACAATCAATTAATGTATTTGATGTTGCAAGGAATGGTCTACCCAAAATAACGTTAATTTGATTCCGTGGATTGAAAATTGGCTAAGTTTCTAAGACAATGAAGTATACAGGAAAGATGAATTCACCGACCTTAATGAGCACATTTTCAACCATACCAAGTGGTCTCTTGATCGAATGATCAGCTAGCTATAATGTGACTTTGGTAGGTTGAAGTTTTCCTCACTCCAGTTGTTGATAAACAGTGTAAGAAAGCAAATTGACACTTGTCCTTAGATCAAGCAATACCCTATCAAATGTAGTGTTCCCAATGGTGCATGAGATTGTAGGGAACCAAGATCTTTGTACTTGATAGGCAAGAAATTAGAGAGAATTTGCGATATATTTGCAGCAAGAAAAACTTTCTTAGGAGCGTTTCTTTCTCATTTCTTAGTACGCAAATCCTTGAGGAATTTAGCATAAGTAGGAACCTGTTGTATAATATCTGGGAGTGAAATATTAACCTTCACCCGCTAAAATATTTCAAGAATCTTTTCTACTTGCAGTGAAGGCTTTCTAAGCCGATTGGGATATGGTACTTTTGGCTCAAGAACAGATTCTTTTGAATGAGTATGTAACGGTGATGGAGGTGATAGAGATGGTCATGGAGAAAGGAGTAGAAGAGATGGTGTAGCCTGCGAGATTGTAGGAGTGAGATCAGGGGGTATGGTTATATTATTGTCCACTTGCTTACCAGATTTGAGTATGTGAATTGCATTGCATTGGTGAACATGCGACTGATTTGATGAACTGGCATTAGGGTTCATTATGGGTTGACTTGGAAAAGTATCCTGGCCACGTTCACTCATTTGACTAGCTAGTTGTCCAACTTGCTGCTCTACATTTTTAATAGATTGAGAGTTCATGAGTAGTTGCTAACCTGTACTTTGAATAAAATCAGTTAACACTTTCATAAAATTTTGCATGTGTGTGTCAAGATTGGACATATGCATGTCAAACTTGGAATGAGACTTGAGAAAATTTTCGACATTCTTCTCAAGAGACTGAAGTCGCTTTTCTTGATCATTATTAGACCCCT
Organism: Dracaena cambodiana; assembly: GCA_036321105.1. Lineage (NCBI taxonomy): Eukaryota > Viridiplantae > Streptophyta > Magnoliopsida > Asparagales > Asparagaceae > Dracaena > Dracaena cambodiana. The sequence continues at coordinate 20,777,353 of JAYEPQ010000013.1, read as the reverse complement.
GTTGTGGATGTGAGTGGTTTTGTACAGGAGGTCTATTCTGATTGTTCCCATGATTTGAAGCATTTGGGTATTGATAAGCACCCATAGTTAGTCTTGAGAACTGACTATTGGCTGGAGACTGTATGTTAGGGTTAGGGGCCCCTGATATTGCCCTTGACCTCAAGATAGATTTTGATGGTTCCTCCAGCCAGGATTGTAAGACGGAGTATATAGATTATTCATAGGTCCTTAATACAAGGCATTAGCCTACTCAAGTGTGGGACCCATGGGATTCACTAATAGTGGACACTCCTCCATAACGTGATTCGAAGTTATGCAGTTAAAGCATGTGGGACTTTGGATTTGATTTACCTGGCCTACCTGTGGAGCACGAGTGTCTCCAATGCCTCAATTCTCCTCATAAGGGTTGCAATCTTAGGTTCGACAGCTATAGAGTTGTCAACGCTATGGATCCTACCCTTATACGCAGAAGTTGATGCACTGGGCTTCTCAGCGGGACTCTCCTACTTCATAGTTTTCCACGATAGGTCCTCAAGGAAGTCCCATGCTTCATCCTCGTTTTTCCTCATAAACTCCCCTTAACACATGGACTCAAGAAGAGTTCTGGATGTGTAATCGAGTCCTTCGTACACGGTTTGACACAACCACCACTTTTCTATCGCATGGTGGGGCACTGAGCTAATAAATCTTTGAACCGTTCAAAGTATTTCCAGAAGAGTTCTCCCGGCACTTGACGAAATTGATTAATTTGATTTCGAATTTTTATCGTCTTGTGCGTGGGATAGTACTTCTTGAGAAACACTGTAACGAATTCATCCTAAGTAGTGATTGAGTTAATAAGCATACTGTACAACCACTTCTTGGCATTATCCTTAAGTGCAAAGGGGATGAAGCGGAGCTTAATTGCGTCCTCCAATAAGTGTTGCAGTTTTCTCATCATGCATACTTCCTGAAATTCACTGATAAAGAGATATGCATCCTCTGAATCAGAACCAGTGAATTTAGGAAGCATGCTAATATACTGCAGCTTCAATTCATAGTGATAACCCACTGCGTGTGGAAGTTTGATGCATGATGGTAATGATGTGCACAACAGATAACATCGATCCAGAAAGATCGGGATCGGTTGGTCCAGCTTGTCACCCATGAATAAATCTGATCTAACTAGTCGACCAAATTGATCACGGGTACAATGTGGTATGAACCAGTGACCATGAGTGCATGCATGAATTTCCTAAACTAATGCAAGAAGTGGCGTGTGGTGGAGATAAAAACGGTGGAATAGATATGATCAAATTAAAATGTCATTCCCACTATTTCTAAGAAAACTTTGTTTTGTATTTCTTATGGAACAAGGAACACGAAATACATAACCATTGAAAATTAGGTGGAGTTTTATACCTAAAGAGCAGCCAAATAGCGGCTATTACTGCCATTTGGCGCAAAATTAGGGATTCTGGATCCCTTCTTTTTGTCCTAAGCTTCAAAATATTCTATCGTCCCTTTTGTCTTCCTGTATCTATACTATCTAGTCTCTGCACACTCAACACACACTATTAACCCGTAAAACATTAGAAAAAGCAAGAAACATACCGTCGATCCCCGTCAATGGCGTCAAAAACTTGATGTGATAATTTACTGCAAGCTTATGTTGGCAGTGAAAATTTCTAAGTTAAAAGGATTTTCCACAACAGAACGCGGAGCTAACTCTGTAGCTCCGCGTCTGGCTAGTTTTAGCCTCGCGATGAGTAAAACGCGGAGCTATCAATAGCTTCGCGTTAGCTCCGAATTCTGGTTATTTAGCGCCGCGTTTTGATGCGATTAGCTCCGCGTGAGCAGATAACCAGAATCTCAAATTGATTGAGATTATAATTTGGGTTTATCCAAATACCCGAATTTAATCTAATCAGAATTATAAATCAAGAGATTTAAATCAAAACTAAGATATTTGATTGGAATTCTTGATGAATGCGAGTTCTATTTAGATAGAAACTCTTGCATTAACCTGGGGATATAAATACTTTCTTGGTGAAACCCTAGGGGTCTTCTTTTCGGCAATTAAGATCTTTTCCTCTTGGAGAATTTAAGTTACGCATAGAGCCTTGAGTTCGTGAAAGACCAGAGAAGATCGTCTACAGTCGGCCGCCACCTTCGAGAGAAGAAGAGTTCGACGTTCGATAGTCCAAAGGAACTACTATAGATCCCATCGCCACTGATCCCACGATACATTGTAAAAGAGAGAGATTGACATATAAAATCCTCTCGTTTGTTCTTTCTTTTTCTTGTTCACTTCTATTGTAATCTAAGTTGTATACAATGGGAGGAAGCAAAACTTTTGCGGCGAACAAACTGGCGACCACAGTGGGAACCATCTCTTTCAAGAAAGAAGAGATTGTGGCGCAATCGGACGTCGATTTGATTGGATCCGACGTAGACATGCTCGTCGTTGAAATCGACCAGCCGGAGTACCTCTCCTCTGGATCATCAGGTGACCTGAACGACGCACAACACTATCGTCGCGTGCGCTCCAGTACCTGAGTAACGGGTTAAAAGGAATCCACCGAGGAACGGGGATCCTTGGAGAGCGCGGCCATGGAGCCAGTGTTTGGACAGGAAATCCTAGCAGAGGATGAGCTTCCTACTGCCGAAGAAGACCTGGGAACTGGATTGACCAGAACCCAACTCCGAAATAGAAGCGAAAAGTCCTCAAAGCCCGCCTTGGATGCGAGGCTAAAGAACCCGAGGCATGGTCCCTCGCAAACTGGCTCGCGCTAATTGCGAGACTAGTCATTATCGCGTTACACGCGAGGCTACAACTTGCGTTAATCGCAAGGAAAAGTCAGCGTGTGATTTTCCGCGCGAGACTATTACTGAGTCTAGGGTGAGACGCGAAGCCAGTAAGATTTGCGCTAGTCGCAAAATTTCTGATACTCACGAGAAACGCTAGTATAAAATCTCTTTAAAGCCAGCATGTGATTTTCCATGCGAGCTACTACTGGACCTAGCGATAAACGCAAAGCCAGTACAACTTACGAGAAACGCAAGGCTTTTGACACTCGCGAGAAACAAGAGGATAAAAGTTCTTTACAGCCAGCGTGTAAATTTCCGCGCGAGGCTATTACTGAGCTTAGTGAGAAACGCGAAGCCAGTAAGATTTGCGCTAGTCGCAAAATTTCTGACACTCGTGAGAAACGCGAGTATAAAATCTCCTTAAAGCCAGCGTGTGATTCTCCATGCGAGGTAATACTGAGCTTAGCGATAAAAGCGAAGCCAGTAGTACTTACGATAAACGCAAGGTTTCCCAGCTCCGCGTAAATCGCGAAGACGATTGGCAAATGGTCGTTAATCGTAAAAATCGCGCTAGACGCGAAGTTATCACTTGTGTTAATCGCAAGGATAAGCCAGCGTGTGATGTACTTTCTCCATGCGAGGCTACTGAACTTAACTCTGAAACTGGCCAAAATGCCAAGATTCGTGTAAAACGTGAAGATAAGCCAGCATGTGCTGGACTTCCTCCACGCGAGGCTATCAGACCTAAACAAAAACTTGGCCAAGCGTTAATCGCAAAGCCAAGGATTCTTGCGCAAATCGCAAGGCAAAGCCAGCGTGTGATTTTCCACGCGAGGCTAAGCATAAAGAAGAAGATGAATCTCTTCAGAAACGCCAAGCCAGCGTAAAATGCGAGGCTAGCATCAAACGCGAAGCTATAACTCAACTTCGCGTAGATGATTCAGAATGCGAAGCTAACATCCAGCTCCGCGTAAAACAGCCTGAATATAGAATCAAGGCTGATAATCGGGTTATTGGACAACATGTCGACACCAATGAACCTGAAAAACTTCAGTGGGCCCCTAGACCCTCTCAACAACCAGGTGGCCCCCACGATTCTTCGTATCTGAGGTCACCAATCTCAGAAATTACTTGACAAAAATGAGAAATATGACTCAAGCTCAGCAACACTCAACATGTCATTGTAAGCAGCTTATAACAGTCATATCTGCTGTATTGGATAAATACTGTTGTACCAAGAAGAGAGTATCTGTATTTAACAAGATAACTGAGTCTCGTCAAGATACTCCAAAGAGGAGAAAGAATGATCTGAGATACAAAATTAAAGAAAAAGAATTAAACGCAGTGACCTCGAATATGGTCGGCAAAGGAAAAAAGATTATGGAGAAAGAATATGAGTCAGATGCAGACGATGAAGAACCTCATCATTTTGACCCGGCTCAAATCAGGTGCTGTCGCTCCTCAGAATTATAAGAAACTTTCAAAAGGTTCTTATGATGATAACAGCGATAATTCAGCTATAGCTTCCCAAAAATCTCGTGCATCTTCCCGCCCATGAAAATCAGCGTCACATATGGTGGACAGATCCAATGACATTGACCAGAGGATGGAAGCCCAAGAGCAGATGATTCGAGGTCAGCAGAAGGCCATTGATGACCTCAAACTAATGCTTCTAAAATTGATCGAAAATACCCAGAAGATAGCCGATGATAAGGCGAAAACTTCTTCAGAACTGCCACCTAAGACAAATGAAGAAATTAAAGAAGAAAAGGCTTATTCGATGCATGAGGATGATGACAAATATTCTTTCCATGATCCTCATGGAGAAAAGATCGAAAAATTGCAAAGTCAACTGGATGCCTTAATGCACAAGAAAAAATTGAAAGAATCGGGGGTTTCAAGACCATACCCGCCTGAATGAGACTTCGCCCCTTATCCAAAAAAGTATAAGCCCCTCAAATTGGAGTCATATGATGGGAAGGGGTCACCAAACCAGCACATATATTACTTCTTATCGCAGGCAGGTCATCTATTGGGAAATGATCCCATAATGACCAAAATATTTGCGAGCACCCTGCGAGGGCGTGCTTTTACATGGTTTATGCAGTTGCCCCCGGGAACCATAAATGCTTGGTATGATGTCGAGAAGCAGTTCTTGGCGCGTTTCTTTGAGGATGATACCGAAATATCGGTTCATTCCCTCCTTGCAACAAAGCAGGGTGAAGAAGAAACGGTTAAAAGTTTTATTGAACGCTTCAGCGAAAAGTCCGTGTATTGTCGACATGGTATGACCCAGGAAACCCTGGTAGAAGCCTGTAAGCATAACTTCAGGACCGGCGTGCTGATAAGAATGGGAGCTGTAGAGTCTAAAACTTGGAAAGATCTGCTGAGGCAGGGAGAGCAGGCGAAAGATATAATTCGCCGGATTGAGGAATCTCGTAGCATGAGGAACTCTACGAATAACAGGCCATATCCACAGAATCCTGAAAATAAAGGGAAGGCTGTGATGGCATCAGTTGTAGATCCGAAACCAAGACCTCAGAATCCGAGAGGTGCAGGTCAAAATAGGCCCCGACAAGAAGAGAGTTCTTCGGCCAAGGACGATACATCTTCACCCAATCATGTCTCGGATCAAAGTACTGGCGCTTGGTTTCAATCCTTGACGGCCAATATGGTTTCAGCCGCACCAGAAAGCAACGAGGAACCAATTGATATTCAAGATGATTCCTGGGCCAAGCATATGGACACTCTCTAGGATGTCCGCTTTGAACAGCGTGACCCGCCCACAGAAGACAAATTGGTACAAGTTAATATGGGAACGGAAGAAAACCCGAAACCCATCTTTATAAGCGACACGCTGACTCCGTTGGAAAAGGAGGGACTTATATCTCTTATCAAAGAGTATATAGACGTGTTCGCATGGAATTACGAAGACATGCCCGGGCTTGACCCTCAAATTGCCACACACCGGTTAAATATTAAAGAAGACGCCAAGCCCGTCAAACAACAGCAAAGGCGTTTTCGACCGGAATTGATGGAGGCAATAGTTACCGAGGTCAATAAGCTTATAAAATCCGGATTCATCCGTGTTGGCAGTAAAAATTTCTAAGTTAAAAGGATTTTCCACAATAGAATGCGGAGCTACCTCCACAGCCCCGCATTTGGCTATTTTAGCCTCGCGTTTGAGCAAAACGCGGAGCTAATCCATAGCTCCGCGTTCTAATGAATTTAGCTCCGCGTTTACTCCGCGTGAGCAGATTTCATTAGAATCCTAAATTGATTGTGATTGAGATTTGGGCTTATCCAATACCCAAATTGAGTCCAATCAGAATTTCAAATCAAGAGATTTAAATCAATATTAAATATTTGATTAGAATTCTTGATGAATACAAATATCTTGATTCCTATTCCTATGGATATCTTGATTCCTATTCCTATAGAAACTCTCATAACCACTAAAGTCTATAAATACCCTCTTTGAGGAGACTTTAGGGATCAAGAAATCAATAATAGATCAATCTTTCTGATCATCGGTCTTTTTTTCGGCAATTGTCTTCTTTTTTAATCCTTTGGCAATTCAAGTACGCGAGAGAGCCTTGAAGTCAGGGGTATTCTTCTTCTTCCTTTCGGTTCTTAGAGAATTCAAGTTACGCACAGAGCCTTGAGTTCGGGAAAGACCGGAGAAGATCGTCTACAATCGGCCAATATCTTCAAGAGAGAAGAGTCCGACGTTCGATCGTCCAAAGGAACTACTATAGATCCCATCGCCACTGATCCCACGATTATTTTGTAAAAGAGAGAGATTGACATATAAAATCCTCTCGTTTGTTCTTTTTTATCTTGTTCACTTTCATTGTAATTCAAGCTTATTCAATGGGAGGAAGCAAAGGAACTTTTGCAGCGAACAAACTGGCGACCACAGTGGGAGCCATCTCTTTCATCGAAGAAGAGATTGTGGCACAATCGGACGTTGACATGATCGGATCCGACGTAGACATGCTCGTCGTTGAAATCGACCAGCAGAAGTACGAGGAGTTTCTCTCCTTTGAATCAGGTAACCTGAACGAAACGCGACACTATCGTCGTGTGCGCTCCAATACCCGAGGAACGGGTAAAAAGGTATCCACCAAGGAACGGGGATCCTTGGAGACCGCGACCATAGGTTGTTGTTTGGGCAGGAAATCCTAGCAGAGGATGAGCTTCCTACTGCCGAAGAAGACCTGGGAACTGGATTGACCAGAACCCAACTCCGAAATAGGAATCAGAGAACAAGGCGAAAAGCCTTCAAAGTCCGCCTTAGACGCGAGGCTAATGGACGCGAGGCTATGGTCCCTCGCAAACTGGCTCGCGCTAATCGCGAGACCGGTCATTATCGCGTTAAACGCAAAGTTACAACTTGCCTTAAAAGCAAGGAAAAGCCAGCGTGTGATACTCCCCGCGAGGCTATTACTGAGCTTAGCAAGAAACGCGAAGCCAGTAAGATTTATGCTAGTCGCAAGATTTTTGACACTCGTGAGAAATGCGAGTATAAACTCTCCTTAAAGCCAGCGTGTGATATTCCACGTGAGGCTATTACTGGACTTAGCGATAAACGCGAAGCCAGTGCAACTTGCGAGAAACGCAAGATTTCTGACACTCGTGAGAAACGCGAGTATAAACTCTCCTTAAAGCCAGCATGTGATATTCCACGCGAGGCTATTACTGGACTTAGCGATAAACGCGAAGCCAGTGCAACTTGCGAGAAACGCAAGATTTCTGACACTCGTGAGAAACGCGAGTATAAACTCTCCTTAAAGCCAGCGTGTGATATTCCACGCGAGACTATTACTGGACTTAGCGATAAACGCAAAGCCAGTGTAACTTGCAAGAAACGCAAGATTTTTGACACTCGCGAGGAACGCGAGGACGCGAGGATAAAAATTCCTTAAAGCCAGCGTATGATTCTCAACGCGAGGCTAATACTGAGCTTAGCGAGAAACGCGAAGCCAGTAGTATTTGCGAGAAATGCAAGATGCCTCACCTCCGCGTAAATCGCGAAGATGATTAGCATATTGTCGTCAATCGTAAAAATCGCGCTAGACGCGAAGTTATGACTTGTGTTAATCACAATAATAAGTCAGCGTGCAGGAATTTCCTCTCGCGCGGGGCTAAAATTCCAGAAGAGAAACTTCTGAAGGCAGGCCAAGCCAGCGTAAAACGCGAGGCTAGGGTAGCAAAACGCAGAACTATTCTTCAGGCCCGCGACACAAAAGGCGAAGCTAACTTTCAGCCCCGTGCTCCAAAACGTGAAGCTATCTTTCAGTTCCACGTAGATCAACCTGAATATCAAATCAGGGCAGATCGTCACATCAATGGACTAGAACTGGACTCCAGTGATCTCAAGAAGGTTCAGTGGACTCCTGAACCCTCTCAACAACCAGGTGGCCCCCACGATTCTTCGTCATCCAATGTCACCGATCTCAGAAATTACTTGACAAAAATGAGAAATATGACTCAAACTCAGCCACACTCAACATGTCATTGTGAGCAGCTCATAACAGCCATATCTGCTGTATTGGATAAATGCTGTTGTACCAAAAAGAGAGTGTCCGTATTTAACAGAATAACTGAGTCTCGTCAAGATACTCCGACAAAGAGAAAGAATGATCTGAGATACGAAATTAAAGAAAAAGAATTAAACGCAGTGACCTCAAATATGGTCGGCAAAGGCAAAAAGATTATGGAAAAAAGAAACGAGTCAGATGCAGATGATGAACAACCTCGCCATCTTACTCGACTCAAATCAGGTGCTGTCGCTCCTCGGAATTATAAGAAACTTTCAAAAGGTTCTTATGATGATGACAGCGACAATTCAGCTATAGTTTCCCCAAAATCTCGTGCATCTTCCCGACTACGAAAATCAGCGTCACATATGGTGGACAGGTCCGATGACATTGACCAGAGAATGGAAGCCCAAGAGCAGATGATTCGAGGTCAGCAGAAGGCCATTGATGACCTCAAACTAATGCTTCTAAAAGAAATCGAAAATACCCAGAAGATAGCAAATGATAAGGCTAAAACTTCTTCGGAACCGCCACCTAAGGCAAATGAAGAAACTAAAGAAGAAAAGGCTTATTCGATACATGAGGATGATGACAAATACTCTTTCCATGATCCTCATGGAGAAAAAAATCAAAAAATTGCAAAGCCAACTGGATGCCGTAATGCACAAGAAAAAATTGAAAGAATCGGGGGTTTCAAGACCATATCCGCTTGAGTGGGACTTTGCCCCTTATCCAGAAAAATATAAACCCCTCAAATTGAAGTCATATGATGGGAAGGGGTCCCCAAGCCAGCACTTATATTACTTTTTATCGCAGGCAGGTCATCTAATGGGAAATGATCCTGTAATGACCAAAGTATTTGCGAGCACCCTGCGAGGGCCTGCCTTTACATAGTTTATGCAGTTGCCCCCGGGAACCATAAATGCTTGGTATGATGTCGAGAAGCAGTTCTTGGAGCGTTTCTTTGAGGATGATACCGAAATATCGGTTCATTCCCTCCTTGCAACAAAGGAGGGTGAAGAAGAAACGGTTAAAAGTTTTATTGAACGCTTCAGGGAAAAATCCGTGTATTGTCGACACGGTATGACTCAGGAAACCCTGGTAGAAACCTGCACGCATAACTTCAGGACTGGTGTGCTGATAAGAATGGGAGCTGTAGAGTCCAGAACTTGGAAAGATCTGCTGAGGCAGGGAGAGCAGGCAGAAGATATAATTCGTCGGATTGAGGAATCTTGTAGCACGAGGAACTCTACGAATAACAGGCCATATCCACAGAATCCTGAAAATAAAGGGAAGGTTGTGATGGCATCAGTTGCAAATCCAAAGCCAAGACCTCAGAATCCGAGAAGTGCAGGTCAAAATAAGCCACGACAAGATAAAACTTATACATTCAAGACTGAGCAGACTGGTACTCTATTCCATCTCCTCCTTAGAAAAGGCTTGCTAAACCTTCCGGAAAATGGAAAACAGGAAGACGTTGGTAAAACCAACGACCCTAACTATTGCCTGTACCATCAAAACGTCGGGCACCCAACTAAAGATTGCTATCCTCTTAAGAACCGAATTCAGGCATTGATAGAAGCTGGAGTTCTCACACTTAAAGAGGAACAGAAGAAAGTTTATGCAAATATGACAACTTTAGTAGTAGGAACCAATGAGTTCCCTGCCAGAGCAACCCTTGTACCAGTAGGGAAGCTGATATCAACACCAAGCACGGGCAGCCCGCACTTGCAAGCTAGCCCCTTGGATATGCTCCGAACCACAGCTGTGACAAAATCGTCCTCATTGGTTAACAGCCAGATTTAGCTGGGGGTGCCGAAAATATTGATGATGATGAACATCATGCTTCTGCTATTCTCAACAGCCATTGGAATGGCTAATTGGGTGCTATAAATAAAAATACTTTATTGCCCAATGTTGTTAAAGCAGAGGGAAGAGGAGATCAAGTCCTCGCCAATCCTATCATACTGGGGGTAAAAGTATGAAATCAATTGCCCAATGCTGCTAAAGCAGTGGGAAGAAGAGATCAAGTTCCTCGCAAACCCTATCATACTGGGGGTATAAGTATGAAATTAACCACCCAATACTGATTAAAGGCAAATGGGAGAGGAAATCAATTCCTTGACAACTCACCATGCTGAGAGGAATAGTATGGCTAGCCTAACGCAAACGGCGATTGGTAAAGGCTAATCAAATCCGTTGATAGCTGGGGGTTTGCTAAAAATCCCGTAGACCTGTCATGTTAAGTTTTTACCTCTGACAGTATGATTTGGATTATTCCTATCTCCGTTCAAGTTACGCAATTGAGCGCTTGGACCTTTTTTTAGGCATGCGCAATTGAGCGCCTCTGACCTAAAACCTGGTGTGTCCGGTTCTCAAGTTTGAACCGCCTCCAGTCTTCTTCTTAGGCATGTGCATTGAGCGCCTCTGACCTAAAACTTGGTGTGCCCGGTTCTCAAGTTTGAACCGCCTCCAGTCTTTTTCTTAGACATGCGCATTGAGCGCCTCTGACCTAAAACCTGGTGTTTCCGGTTCTCAAGTTTGAACCGCCTCCAGTCTTCTTCTTAGGCATGCGCATTGAGCGCCTCTGACCTAAAACCTGGTGTGCCCGGTTCTCAAGTTTGAACCGCCTCCAGTCTTTTTCTTAGGCATGCGCATTGAGCGCCTCTGACCTAAAACCTGGTGTGTCTGGTTCTCAAGTTGGAACCGCCTCCAGTCTTCTTCTTAGGCATGCGCATTGAGCGCCTCTGACCTAAAACCTGGTGTGTCCGGTTCTCAAGTTTGAACCGCCTCCAGTCTTTTTCTTAGGCATGCGCATTGAGCGCCTCTGACCTAAAACCTTGTGTGTCCAGTTCTTAAGTTTGAACCGCCTCCAGTCTTCTTCTTAGGCATGCGCATTGAGCGCCTCTGACCTAAAACCTGGTGTGCCCGGTTCTCAAGTTTGAACCGCCTCCAGTCTTTTTCTTAGACATGCGCATTGAGCGCCTCTGACCTAAAACCTGGTGTGCCCAGTTCAAATTATGAACCGCCTCCAGTCTTTTCTTATTAGGCATGCGCAATTGAGCGCCTCTGACCTAAAATTGATGAATTACTCAGCGCGGATTAGGCAATGGGAAGAGAACTAGTTTCTCGCCAACCCTTTTCATGCTGGGGGTAAAAGCATGAATTGCCCAACGCCGCTAAGGCAAGGGAATAGAGATTTCATTTAAATGAAAGAAACCGCCTCTTGGAGTTCGGTGCAAATTTCGGAGAAAATGACTGATCAGTTACTCTCCAAAACGCGTAGTTAATTAGCTTCGCGTGATGATGGAAAACGCGAAGTTATTAACTCCGCGCAACTGTTCAAAACGAGAGGATAATCCGGTGTCTTAGCCTCGCGCTTTCGTGAAAAACTTGAATTTTTGGCTAAGTTAAAGAGGATCCTTATCCGATCATTTTGGGTATTAGTGATCTAAGTTACGCAAATGAGCCTTAGATTATTTTACTAAAATTATAAACCATCTATTTGTTAAGCAAGCAAGATTCTTGAAGCCGACAGATAGAGAGGAAAATAATTTGCTCTTTATTCATAAAAGAAGAGATTACAAAGAGGGAGTTATAGCTCTCCCAAAAGCTTCTACAAATTCATCGACTCATCAATAACCTAACAGCAAGATTCTTCCGCGAGGTGTTGAAGTTCAATTCCAGGATTCAAATACAAGAGATCTCCTCTGCAAATGTCAACTAGGATCTGTCATCCGAAATGAAGCACAAGTTGAATTTGAAGCGCTGCAAACCCTTACATGATCATCTAACAGAAATGATCCTCAAGAAAACTTAATGAGCTGCCGCAGAGTTCTTGTAACTCCTTCAAAAGTTTATCTTTCGGAGCCAGAGCTTGAAACCTGCAACTATGTTGTAAAACATATGCTTCTGACTTCCTTAGAGTTACTTTTGCTGACGAAGATTGGTAAAGCCTCATGCACTCCTCTTCAACAAGGATCTGGTCCAAGTACTTCACTGCAAAAGAAGAATCAAGAGTTAGAGAAAACTCGAAAAATCTTCTAAATATGAAAACGCGGAGCTAAGGATAAACTCCGCGCACAGTTGAGAAAATAGCCTAGCGATTTAAACGCGACTGCTAATCAAAATAGCCTCGCGATTGAAACGCGATTGCTAAATCAAAATAGCCTCGCGATTAAAACGCGACTGCTAATCAGAATAGCCTCGCGATTGAAGCGCGACTGCTAATCAAAATAGCCTCGCGATTTAAACGCGACTGCTAATCAAAATAGCCTCTCGATTTAAACGCGACTGCTAGTTAAAATAGCCCGTGTTTCAAAACACGAGGATGACGCGATAACTTCGCGTATAGAAAGATCAGAGTTCCTCTCTGACTTCTTCTTCTCCTTCAAAGCCTTACGGCCGGAGAACGGCGATCTCGCCGGTTCAAAGTTGGCTGGTGGGTTAAACCAAGCCAAAACACTCCAAAATTGAGTTAAGGAGTCTATTTAAATCAGAATTTATACCTTCAATTGGTGAAGCATGGATTGGCTCGCCATTATGGCCACTGCCTTGGCCGCTGCCGCCGTTGCTAACGCCGGCCGCCGATGGTAAGGAGGCGTGCGATGCCGTACTCTTCTTAGATAACATCCTAGTGATGAAGATCTATGGAAAGTCGAAGGAAGTTCGGTCGAAGATCATTCCTTCAAACTGATTTGCCTGAGTCGCTTGAAGCCCTAAAGTTCTCGGATTCTTCGGATGAAATGAAGAAGAAGATGAGTCAAAACCTCTATTTAAACAGGATGATCCGTCGCTTGGTATTCGGCGCAGAAATTCAGAGTAATCAATGAAGCAATTACTCATTTCCCTAAAAAAAGTGAAGCTGATTAGCTCTGCGTAAGCGAGCATAACGCGAGATAGACTTGGTATTCTAACTCCGCGTTTCAGTTTAAATAATCCAAAGTATTTCAAAATCTGCTAAATTCTAAGCCATTTTGAAAACTTTGGAGGGGGTTCTGTTGGCAGTGAAAATTTCTAAGTTAAAAAGAGTTTCCACAATAGAACGCGGAGCTACCTCCGCAGCCCCGCGTTTGGCTATTTAGCCTCGCGTTTGAGCAAAACGCGGAGCTAATCCATATCTCCGCATTCTAATGAATTTAGCTCCGCGTTTACTCCGCATGAGCAGATTTCATTAGAATCCTAAATTGATTGTGATTGAGATTTGGGCTTATCCAATACCCAAATTGAGTCCAATCAGAATTCCAAATCAAGATATTTAAATCAATATTAAATATTTGATTAGAATCCTTGATGAATACAAATATCTTGATTCCTATTCCTATGGATATCTTGATTCCTATTCCTATGGAAACTCTCATAACAACTAAAGTCTATAAATACCCTCTTTGAGGAGACTTTAGGGATCAAGGAATCAATAATAGATCAATCTTTCTGATCATCGGTCTTTTTTTTGGCAATTGTCTTCTTTTTTAATCCTTTGGCAATTCAAGTACGCGAGAGAGCCTTGAAGTCAGGGGTATTCTTCTTCTTCCTTTTGGTTCTTAGAGAATTCAAGTTACGCACAGAGCCTTGAGTTCGGGAAAGACCGGAGAAGATCGTCTACAATCGGCCGATATTTTCAAGAGAGAAGAGTCCGACGTTCGATCGTCCAAAGGAACTACTATAGATCCCATCGCCACTGATCCCACGATTATTTTGTAAAAGAGAGAGATTGACATATAAAATCCTCTCGTTTGTTCTTTTTTATCTTGTTCACTTTCATTGTAATTCAAGCTTATTCAATGGGAGGAAGCAAAGGAACTTTTGCAGCGAACAATCCGTGAAGAGCAATATCCTGATTGGGTGGCTAACATAGTGCCGGTTCGTAAGAAGAACGGCAAAATCCGGATATGCATCGATTTTTGAGATCTGAACGCTGCATGTCCTAAGGATGAGTTTCCACTCCCCATCACCGATGTGATGATTGATAATACTTGTGGTTATGAGAGGATGTCCTTTATGGATGGCTTCTCAGGTTATAACCAGATTAAAATGCACCAGGATGATGAAAAGCATACAGCTTTCAGAACGCCGCTGGGGGGATATTGTTATACGGTGATGTCGTTCGGATTGAAGAACGCAGGTGCCACCTACCAACGTGCGATGTGGGTCATATTCAAAGAACACCTGCGCAAAACAGTGGAGTGCTATGTGGATGACTTAGCGGTCAAAAGCAAAGACAAAGAAGATCATTTTCATGATTTAAGAGTGGTCTTCGATCTTATGATGAAACCTCATCTGAAGATGAATCCCACTAAGTCATTTATGGGGGTGTCCAGCGGGAAATTTCTTGGGTTCATAATAACTTCAAAAGGAATTTTCCTCGACCCTGAAAAGGTAAAAGCGATTAGTGAGATGCCACCTCCCCGCAATCTTAAAGAATTAAGGGGGTTACAAGGAAAGCTTGCCTACATTCGACGCTTCATTTCCAACCTATCTGGACGATGCCAGCCATTCTCCAAACTTATGAAAAAGGGGGTGTCTTTCGTATGGGATGAAGCATGTCAACAGGTATTTGATGACCTCAAGGAGTACCTTACTAAACCTCCTGTACTCATGGCACCAGTCCCTGAGCAGCCCTTCCTTATAAATGTAAGGGTCATGGATAATGCTTTAGAAGCGTTACTTGCTCAATATAATGAGCACGGCCGTGAACATGCCCTCTATTATTTAAGCAGAACAATGATTGGGGCCGAACAGCGATATACCCCGATTGAAAAGGAGTGTTTAGCCCTAGTGTTCGCTGTTCAGAAAATGCGGCACTATCTTTCAGGGCAAACGATCCATGTCATATCACAGGTTAATCCCCTGAAAATTCTGATGACAAAACCAGGATCCTTAAATGGCCGGTTAGCAAAATGGGCTCTACTACTATCGCCATATGACTTACACTTCGTTCCTCAAAAGGCCATGAAGGGACAGGCAATTGCCGATTTCCTTGCAGACCATCCAATTTGGTCCAAATCCAAACAGATGTCAGAAGTCAACACATTTAGCAAAGAACAACCATGGCAAATGTTCTTTGATGGTGCTGCCAGACGATCTGCTGCTGGAGTGGGGGTTGTGCTTATATCTCCACATAAACATATATTGCCTAACGGTTACTCTTTAACAGAACCGTGCACGAATAATGTGGCTGAATATAACGCGCTCATTATCGGCTTAAAAATAGCTCTGCAACTGGGGGTGAACCATCTAGAGGCATATGGAGACTCTAAGTTCATCGTCAATCAGATGACGGGTGAGTATGAAGTCAGACATGAAGCCCTCATCCCCTATCATCAGCTAGCTATTGAGCTAGCAGGATATTTTTGAACAGTTTTACATATATCATATATCTCAGAATGAGAACGTTTATGCAGATGCTCTTGCTGCTCTAGTCGCAACATTGGCGATCCCGCTAGGTGAAGCTAAAAGCATCACCATTGGTAGCAGAGAACTCCTCCACCCAGACACGGTGTCTCAAGCCGAAGAGATATGCCAGACAGGCTTAATGTTGGAATCCCGTGATTGGCGATTTCCGTTTGTGGATTATACTTTACATGGGATATTACCAGAAGATCCAAAGGAAGCCACCTCGATAAAGAGGAAGGCCCAGAGATTTTATTATGACCATAAGCTTCAGACTTTGTATAGAAAGACAAGAGATGGTCTTCTGCTACGCTGCATATCAAAAGCAGAAACAGAAGAGTGCTGAGAGAAACACATGATGGAGTATGTGGAGCTCATCAGCCCGGCCCAAAACTTGGAGACCGCATAAGAAGGCTGGGATATTACTGGCCGAGCATGATTACGGAAGCAATGGCATATGCTAAACGGTGCCATGCATGCCAAATACATGCCAATTTCATCCACCAACCCTCAGAATACTTGCACAATACCGTTGCTAGTTGGCCGTTTGAGGCATGGGGAATGGATATTGTGGGGCCTATAACTCCCCCGTCATCCAGAGGACATCGATTTATCCTTGCGATTACCGATTATTTTTCAAGATGGGCCGAAGCCGTGCCCATGAGAGAGGTGAAAATGACAGATGTGATTAAGATTCATTAAACATCATGTCATTTACCGTTTTGGCGTCCTTCGGAGGATCATCCATGATAATGGGCCGCAATTCGTCAGCGAGAGGTTTTCAAGATTCGGTGATAAATTCAGAATCAAAGACATTGCTTCGACGCCATAAAACCCTGCGGCTAATGGGTTAGCCGAAACTTTCAACAAGATGATTATTAAGCTCCTTAGGAAGTTCGTCTCCTCCAATAAACGAGATTGGGATGAAAAACTAGTCTTATCGCACCACCGTTCGCACCCCTACAAAAACTACTCCATTCTCTTTGGTCTATGGAAGCGAGGCCGTCTTGCCCCTCGAAATCCAGATTCCATCACTAAGAGTGGCCTTAGCCACAAAGATGACGACAAAAGAGCGCCATCAACAAAGACTGCGAGAATTAGAAGCATTGAATGAAAAGCGTCTCAGGGCCCAACAACGAATTGAGTTGTATCAAACCCGAATCTCGCGAACGTTCAATAAGAACGTTAAACCAAGGACCTTTAAACAAGGAGACTTGGTTCTGGCTATTAAAAGGCCAATGGTTCTGACTCATAAGACTAAGGGTAAATTTGAACCCAAGTGAGAGGGACCGTTCATCGTGGAGACTGTATACTCCAGTGGAGCCTACCGCTTAATGAATCAGAATGGCGATAGGATGATGCCGATCAATGGCAAGTTTCTGAAGAAATATTATGCCTAAACTAAGCCAGAAGGATGACACAGTACCTGACACATATGGTGCAGATCACAAAGAGTATAACCATCCAATTTGTTCAAGTTACGCAGATGAGCACTTGGACTCCTTCTTAGGCATGCGCAAATGGGCGCCTCTGACCTAAATTTGATAAATCCTAACCCGATCACCGTGGTGTGCCCAGTTCAAGTTACGCAGATGAGCCTTGAACTGCCTCCAATCTCTTTCTTAAGCATGAGCAAATGGGCACCTTTGACCCAAATTTGATGAATCCTAGCCCGATCATCTTTGGTATGCCCAATTCAAGTTACTCACGAGAGCCTTGAACCGCCTCCAATCTACTTATTAGGCATGCGCAAATGGGTGCCTCTGACATAAATTTGATGAATCCTAACCCGATCATCGTGGTGTGCCCAGTTCAAGTTATGCAGATGAGCCTTGAACCGCCTCCAACCTCCTTCTTAGGCATGCGCAAATGGACGTCTCTGACCTAAATTTGATGAATCCTAACCCGATCATCGTGGTGTGCCCAGTTCAAGTTACGCAGATGAGCCTTGAACTGCCTCCAATCTCCTTCTTAGGCATGCGCAAATGGGTGCCTCTGACATAAATTTGATGAATCCTAACCCGATCATCGTGGTGTGCCCAGTTCAAGTTACGCAGATGAGCCTTAAACCGCCTCTGATCTCCTTCTTAGGCATGCGCAAATGGGCACCTCTGACCTAAATTTGATGAATCCTAACCCGATCATTTTTTGTGTGCCCAGTTCAAGTTACGCCCGAGAGCCTTGAACCGCCTCCAATCTCCTTCTTAGACATGCGCAAATGGGCGCCTCTGACCTAAATTTGATGAATCCTAACCCGATCATCTTTGGTGTGCCCAGTTCAAGTTATGCACGAGAGCCTTGAACCGCCTCCAATCTCCTTTTTAGGCATGCGCAAATGGGCGCCTCTGACCTAAATTTGATGAATCCTAACCCGATCATCGTGATGTGTCCAGTTCAAGTTACGCAGATGAGCCTTGAACCGCCTCCAATCTCCTTCTTAGGCATGCGCAAATGGGCGCCTCTGACCTAAATTTGATGAATCCTAGCACGATCATCGTGGTGTGCCCAGTTCAAGTTACGCAGATGAGTCTTGGACCATCTCCACTTGTTCAAGTTACGTAGATGAGCACTTGGACTCCTTCTTAGGCATGTGCGAATGGGCACCTCTGACCTAAATTTAATGAATCCTGACCAAATCATCATGGTGTGCCCAGTTTAAGTTTCACAGTTGACTCTTGGACCGCCTCCACTTGCCCAATGCTATTATAGCGGCGGGAAGAGGAGATCAAGTTCCTCGCTAATCCTATCATACTGGGGGTAAAAGTATGAAACTACTTCCCCAATGCTTTTAAAGCAGAGGGAAGAGGAAATCAAGCTCCTCGCCAACCCTATCATACTGGGGGTAAAAGTATGAAACCACTTGCCAAATGCTGTTATAGCAGCGGGAAGAGGAGATCAAACTCCTCGCCAACCCTATCATACTGGGGGTAAAAAGTATGAAATTAACCATCCATTGCTGTTAAAAGCTAATGGGAGAGGAAATTAATTCCTCGAGAACTCACCATGCTGAGGGGAATAGCATGGCTAGCCCAACGCAAACGGCGATTGGTAAAGACTAATCAAATCCGTTGATAGCTGGGGGTTTGCTAAAAATCCCATAAAACCTGTCATGTTAAGTCTTTACACCTGACAGTATGATTTGGATTATTTCCATCTCAGTTCAAGATACGCAAATGAGCCTTGGACCATTTACCTAAACAACTAAATCATTTTGATGACAAGTTATCTGTTGTGCAAACAAATTTTGTAGCCAGCAGGTAAAAGAATCAAATGATTATCTTTATTTCATCGACAAAAGAATGAAGTTACAAAAAAATTTTCTCTTTTATTACAAGTTCTTATTACAAAAGAAACGAAGAATAAAAGAATAAAGGAAAATTATGGGTCTCCTAGAAGCTTCAACTTATTCGTCGCCTCATCAATTACTCAACGACGAGTTTCCTCCACAGAGTGTTGAGCCTGCCGGCATAAGTCATCTTCACTTATTGTCAGTTGCTGGGCCAACCGCTGACGAGACTCTTCCATAGCACGGCTTCTTATTGTCTCCTCCTGCTCGACTTGCTCCCGTTCGAGGATCAGCGCTTCCCGCTTCTTAATGGACTCCCCTAATTGAAGCTCATTGGCTACTAAGACCGTCCGAGCTCTAGCAATGGTCTCCTGGGCGTTGAGGATGGTGGCCTGACTCCCCTCAATCTCTGAGTCCACTACCTCCAAACCCCTAAGAATGGACTCCCGACTAGCCTGGAACTCTGCCGACTCCCGAGATCATCTTTCTTCCTGTCGTATCAATTCCTCTCGACGCGCCGCTAACTCCATCCGAAGCCGCGCTAACTCTATTTCGGTGATCGCTTCCATGTCCGCTTGACGAACTGTGTTTAGCGTGTTCACCTGCTCTTCTAAAGTTTTAAAACGGGCCCGGTAGGGAGCTGCTCGGTCCTGTCCCCCGATTCTTTCAATATTATCCAAATAGCTGGATAACATCGGACGGCCGAGACTAAAGAAGTCTATTCCACCGGAAATAATCCCGATGCATCTTCTTAGCAACCGCATAAAATCATTAACGTTGTGCTTGAAGAGTTCCTCAAAAGGATCCACAGTGTCTGCATTTAAAGCAGGCAGCGCTAAAGAAGATGTCGCTGGAGGAGGAGCGGTATCCACCGGAATTGAAGAAAAAGAAGCCCGTCCCTGTACCAGGCTCATGATATGCGGGGCCAGTAAGGCCAACACAGATTTGGCGGGACTAGGAACCCGAGGAGGAGCATTGCTAGTACAAATCACCCGGGCAGCGCCACTAACAGGAGAAGATGAGAGAGTATTTCCACCAGAAGTTCCTCCGGTGGCAGAAGTAGTTTCAAATGAGAACTTCAAGTTTTCCTCATCCCTTGCTGAAAGACTTGGAGCTGGAGGAGTTGCAGGTGCCTCAACAGCCATTATGGTAGAAGGCGTTAGTATTGCTGGCTGAGGAGCAGTAGGCACACCGACAACTATTGAAAAAGTCTCGTCGGAACAGATATTTGGTGTTGGAGACGGCAAACTTGGAGACGGGGTAGCTTCTCTGGATGCAGCCTCGATAATCAACTCTGTCCTGTCATCGCTCCCAAGTTCATTAATTGGGGGAACTGAAGAAGGAACAGAGGCAGGAATTGTCATGAAGTAGTCTGCGACAAGATCATTTGTGGAACTACCTAATCCACCTCCTGAGCCAGTGGTGCCCGAATAGTCCACTCTCTCCTCAGACTCCCCCCTGGTAGTCAAATGCATTGGCGAGTGGGGCTGGCCACCTGTACCTCAGAAAAGCAAGACAAAGAGGGTTGCATACAAATACAAAAAAAATAAATAGAAAACAGAGTATAAAAGCTGAAAGAACTATACCAAGAGATACAAGTCCAGTTGTCGGACTTGAAGGGGGAGCTACCGTTGTCTCCAGAAGCATACCCGTTTCACTACCCAGTTGTAGCACCGCAGGATGTTCGACAGGTGCTACCGTCAGAGGAGCCAGAACCTCGGGAGCACTTGGAGCCCCAGCAGGTCCACTATCCCCTGCTGGCACTGGAGGTAGAGTTGAAACCAGCAGATCCAAAGCGAACTTGACAGCCGCTTCTTGCGGGGCTACTAAAGTTCCCGGAGCCAACTTTTTCTTCTTTTTGGCAGGCCCTTTCTTTAGGGCACCGTGGCGTTTGAGGGTCGGACTCCACGGGGGAATGACAACAGGTTGGGGAGCACCTCTAGCATCAGTGTTGTCATCATCATTGTTATCATCGTCATCATCAGACTCGCTGACGTCTGAGGGTTCGGCCGCTGCGCCAAGGAATTCATCTATTCCTTTTACTCTCACTCTTGAAGCACCTTGGCGGCTAATGTAGAAAGCCTCAATCTCTTTGCAACAGTTTCGGTTGATGGAGAAGTGGGGCACGTCAGCATTTGCAATGCTGTACCATGTGCAAAAGCTAAGAGTCATGGCCAATTCTAGCAACTTCTGTGGTAGGATGAATTCAGCGCCGATCCCACCAGCTGTAAAATGAAACCAGCTGCGGGCACCCTCATACAGATTCCCCTTATAGACGAAATTCCTGTTCGGATTACCCACGTAAAGCTGGGAATATCCGAACTGGCGAGCGAAGCGGCTCGGAGTGTAGTGTTCAATGAGGCATTTACCATCTTGACGGTACACCAGGTGCCCGGGTTGGATGTTAAGAAGCCACCAGAATGCTCCCAAAGATAAGACAGTGAAGTTATCTGCTCCCGCAATATCTTTCAACTTCAACCCATATCCACCACCAGGGAAGTCGGGGAAGCACCAGAAGATCTCATAATTTTGGTGATGCCGGAGAGTCTTCCGGATTTGAGACATATAGTGATGCTTCCATGAAGAGCGCTCGTATAATTCCACCAAATAGGACTTGTCACCAGAGCGGTGCGAAGCACCACTCATCAGAGACGGGCAGTGCATGACGAGCCACGCCATTAGATAGGTGTAAGGCATCTCCACCCTAGGGTTCGGAGTCTTCATCTGGGCTGTTTCTTTTGATTTGCCTTTCCCTTTCCCCTTGCCCTTATCAGCAGGGATGAAGTCATTACAGAGTGTGCGCAATCCATGCTGTAAATTGTACACCATGGCGGGAAGAAGTCCGAAAGAACGGCCATATGCAAGGAGAACTGCTGGGTATACCACATTCATTGCAATTACCTCTTTTGGCAATGATGGCACAACACATCTTTTTAACCACAACATCAAGAACCTAGCAATAAGACCTCTATTGGATATTGGGGACTGAGCTTGATAGTGGTAACTCTTGAAGGAGGTGCCAGGACCGAATCCACCTTCGTTGGATTCAGTAGTATAATACATTAGGCGGGTCTTGGCAATGCGGCGATCGATCTCTGTGATGTAGACAGGAGCATGGCCATGGATAGTTGTTGAACTATCCATAGAGTTCAAATTAGCGAAAAGGTACTCGGCCCATTTCTTGTGGCCGATACCCTGATTATGCACACCTGCCAGGTCAGCGCAGATCCGGTAATGGCACATCATCTCTCAGTATGTAGCGTAGATGCGCTCGTCTTTCACCATCAGCATGTTCAACTCTTCGGTAGTCGGGATATATTCATCATAGGGGACTTCGCCCATGGAAAGCCCAGATACCTCGAACATCTCATGGAGAGCGAACCCTAGCCCACCCACTGGCGTAAAAAGAGTGCAGGTCTCGGGGTTGTACATCTCCAGAAAGCAGAAGAAATGATAAGCACTCTGAGAGAACCCAAATTGAACATTTCTGATGGCCTTGAATAAACCAATCTCCTTCAGAATGGGTTCATGGGAATCCAACATGTATTGAACAAGGCAGGCCCACCACATGTTGCCAGATGAGTAAATCCAGCCAGGCATCCTGAAGTCACTAGCCGGGTATTGGCCTTCTTTCGCCAGGAACTCACTCAGGAAAGTTTGGGCACGGATCGGAACCTCTCCTACTGGGTGCTCCTTGCTAAATCTGCCTGGAAGCGAACCAGTAATGCATCTGGTTGGGCCATCTTGATAAGCCCCATGAGCGCCCAATTTACCCGTTGGGACGCCGTCCTGTTCTTGAGTTAACCCCCACTCTAATTCACGATGCATCGTCAGCCTCTGAAGATAAACCAGGGGATAGCCACGCTCCATTCTAGGCAGAAACATTAAAACTTCACCAGAATTATAGAGCCACTTGCTCTCCTCTTCAAAGAGGATTTGGTCTGATTGCTCCATTATATCTCCGAAGAGAAATGCGGGCTTCACTAGCGCTTCTCTGTTCACGGCTTCAAAGGCCGCATCAGTTATAATCTCACGTGTAGTAGTGGGATGATATTTGATCAACTTCTTCCTGCGCTCTTTCGGATCTAGTTTGTATGAAGCCAGGATGGTGGTGAAGCGAAACTGAGCTGATGGATCTGAACCTCCAGCAAAGCCAAAGTAGTGCTTATGAGGAAGAGCTTCCACCGAATACCCTACTGCAAAAGGAAAAACCAAAATTAGAAAAGTTTCTATGAAACAGAAAATTTTTCTAAGTATGGAGACGCAAAGCTAAAAATTAGACCGCGCGAAGCTAAAAGTAACTCTACGCGAAGCTAAAAATTAGACTGCGCAGAAATCAAAATAGCCTCGCGTTTCAACGCGACTGCTACTTAAAATAGCCTCGCGTTTCAACGCGACTGCTACTCAAAATAGCCTCGCGTTTCAACGCGAACTGCTAATCAAATAGCCTCGCGTTTCAACGCGACTGCTAATCAAATAGCCCCGCGCTTCAAAACGTGAGGATGACGCGATAGCCTCGCGTAAGAAGAAAACCAGAGGCTTTTCTTCTTCTCCAAGCCATACGGCCGGAGTACGGCGATCTCGCCGGTGATCGATCAGTTAGAACCAAACTGAATCACTTTCTAAATGTTCTAAAAAGCCCCAAAAGTGAGATGGGTGAGGCATGGACTGCCTCGCCGCTGCCGCCGCTGCTTGCGCCGGCCGCCGATGACGAGGCTGCGCAGGAAGAAGCACGAGTCTTGGGTGCCATTGCTTGAAAAATTGAGGAAAACTGACGGGAAATCAGAAGAAACTCGGTTGAAAAAACACTCGGATCGCCTGAACTCTTATCGCCTGAATCTCCAAGTCTCTGGAAAGTTCTCAAAATGAAGTGAGAAAGAAGAAGAATAGAGACTCTATTTGAATCAGAGAAACCGCCCCTTGGAATTCGGTGCGAGAATCGGAGCGACTCCTGGTCAGTTACTTTCCAAAACGCGAAGCTATTAGCTCCGCGTGATGATGAAAAAAAAAATGCGAAGTTATTTACTCCGCGCAATTCTGAAAAAACGCGAGGCTAACTTGGTATTTTAGTTACGCGTTTCTATGAAAGCTTGGATTCAGGTATGTGCAATTAGGCACTTCCATCTAAGTTAAATGATCCTTATCCGATCATTTCAGGTATTAACAAACCTAAGTTACGCAAATGAGCCTTAGATTGTTTTACCAAAACTATAAACCATCTATTTGTTGAGCAAGTAAGATTTTTGAAGCCGACAGATAGAGAGGAAAATATTTTCCTTTATTTCATAAAAGGAAAATATTACAGAAGAAGAGGGAGTTATAGCTCTCTCAAAAGTTTCTACATATTCATCGACTCATCAATAACCTAACGGCGAGATTCCTCCGTGGGGTGTTGAAGTTCAATTCCAGGGTTCACATGCAAAAGATCTCCTCTACAAATGTCAACTATGATCTGTTTAAAATTCTTAGTGGATCATCTGAAGATACTGCTACAAAAATCCTAATGAAGATGCACAAGTTGGATTCGACATGCTACAAGCCCTTAGATGATCATCTCTATTGCTTTGGAAAGCGACAGAGATTGTCATCTAACAGAAATGGTCCTCAAGAAAACTTAATGAGCTGTCACAGAGTTCTTGTAACTCCTTCAAAAGTTTATCTTTTGGAGCCAGGGCTTGAAACCTGCAACTATGTTGTAAAGCATATACTTCTGGCTTCCTTAGAGTTACTTTTGTTGACGAAGACTGGTAAAGCCACATGCACTCCTCTTTAAGAAGGATCTGGTCCAAATACTTCACTGCAAAAGAAGAATCAAGAGTTAGAGAAAATTCAAAAAATCTTCTAAGTATGAAAATGCGGAGCTAAGCTAACTCTGCGTGCAGCTGAGGAAATAGCCTCGCGTTTCAAAACGCAGAGGATGACGCGATAACTTCGCGTAAAGGAAGAACAGAGTTTCCCTCTGCCGTTTCCTTTTCTTTAATAGCCTCGCGTTTCAACGCGACTGCTAATCAAAATAGCCTCGTGATTTTAATGCGACTGCTGATCAAAATAGCCCCGCGCTTTCACTGCAGGGATGACGCGATAACTTCGTATAGAGAAAGACCAGAGTTCCTCTCTGTCTTCTCCTTCTCCTTTAAGCCTTACGGCTGGAGAAAGGCGATCTCGCCGGTGAAGTAAACAATTGGCTGGTTAAAACCGAGCCAAAATACCCCAAAATGGTTCTAAGGAAACCAAAAAGTTAAGGTTTTTACCTTCAATAATCACAGCATGGACTGATACGCCATTGTGTCTACTTCCACAGCTGTTGCCGTCGCATTTAGCGCCGGCCGCCGTGCACGAAGCTGTACTCGTCTGGAGCGACATCCTAATGATGAAAATCTATGGAGAGTCGAACGGAGATCAATTGAAAATCGTTCGTCGACATCGCTCGCTCGGTTGCCGGAGCTCTGAATTTTTCAACTTCTCAAAATGAAGAAGAAGATGAGTCAAAGCCTCTATTTAAACAGGATGATCCGTCGCTTTGCATTCGGCGTGGAAATTTAGAGTAATTAATGAAACAATTACTCATTTCACTGAAAAAGAAGCTAATTAGCTCCGCGTAAGTGAGCAAAAACGCGAGATAAACTTGGTATTTTACGCGAGATAAACTTGGTATTTTAACTCTGAGTTTGAAAATCCAAAGTATTTCAAAATTTGCTAAGTTCTAAGCCATTTTGAAAACTTTGGAGGGGGTTCTGTAAGCAGTGAAAATTTCTAAGTTAAAAGGATTTTCCACAACATAACGCGGAGCTAACTCTGTAGCTCCGCGTCTGGCTAGTTTTAGCCTCACGATGAGTAAAACGCGGAGCTATCAATAGCTTCGCTTTAGCTCTACATTCTGGTTATTTAGCGCCACGTTTTGATATGATTAGCTCCGCGTGAGCAGATAACCAGAATCTCAAATTGATTGAGATTATAATTTGGGCTTATCCAAATATCCGAATTTAATTCAATCAGAATTATAAATCAAGAGATTTAAATCAAAAGTAAGATATTTGATTGGAATCCTTGATGAATGCGAGTTCTATTTAGATAGAAACTCTTGCATTAACCTTGGGATATAAATACCTTCTTGGTGAAACCCTAGGGATCTTCTTTTCGGCAATTGAGATCTTTTCCTCTTGAAGAATTCAAGTTACGCACAGAACCTTAAGTTCGTGAAAGACCAGAGAAGATCGTCTACAGTCGGCCGCCACCTTCGAGAGAAGAAGAGTTCGACGTTCGATAGTCCAAAGGAACTATTATAGATCCCATCACCACTGATCCCACGATACATTGTAAAAGAGAGAGATTGACATATAAAATTCTCTCATTTGTTCTTTCTTTTTCTTGTTCACTTCTATTGTAATCTAAGTTGTATTCAATGGGAGGAAGCAAAACTTTTGCGGCTAACAGCTTACAGTGTCGGTTGTAGCACTTTACAGGTCGTCCCACAGAGATCTCAGGTGTTTTGCGATTCTTACTAATTCTATAATCTAATGAACTAACAAATAGTTTCTAAATTGAAAGGATGAGTTTTAAGTTCTAAAGATTAGCCTAGGATTTCGAATCCATTAGAATAATAGCCTAATAATGAATTATCTTTTTCTTCCTAACTTTTTAATTATGCACGGTTAAGTAATATATTAAAAAAGTGATTTTTTTAATTTGATTTTAATTAAGTATCCCTAAGTATGACCTATCAAGTGATGTGCAAGTATAGACCATCAAAAATAACACATTTCTTAAAAATAAATTATATCAAGTATAAAATCTTATAAACGAAAGAAGAGAAATAAACTTCAAACCCTAATCTAAGTATAGGCTATCAAAAGACCGAACTTAAGTATAACCTATCAAAGAAATTAGATTTACAAGTTTATTCAAGGCAATTTATTTATAGGAAAATCTTGTTAATGATTCTAGAAACAAACAAACAATTTGATTCCAAATCTCATCTAAGCATAGATTATCAAAATATTAAGCATAATCTATCAAACAATTATGATTTACGAACTGTATATTTTATTTATTTATAGAAAAATCATAACTTTATATCTTTTTTAGAAGAAAATGAGATAAATCCTGTTAGATCTATTAAACTAATTTCATCTACATCCTAGGGCTAAAGAAAATTAGTTACACATAGTTCAATTAAGTAAAATCCTATTTTTATTCATGAACGCAATTAAATTTAATCTAGAAAGCGATAATAACCTAAACTAGAAAGCAATTAAAATAAATTAACTATGAAAAAATTAAAGAACAAAGAGAATTACCTCTGAAATTTGGTATTATGGCCGTCACCCCTTCAGCAAACCCTATTCTTAATTTTATTAAATAAAATACGAGTACAAAACTACTACCTCCAAAAACCCAAGAATACAAGAATACAACCAATATATAGGCTTCAGAACTCAAACCCTAATTCTAACATAATTGAAAAACTAGAAAATTACAACGAAACCACCGAAAAAATATTAGCTCGTGGTGCCCACTTTGTGCCGCTATTTGGCGGCTAAAATTTTCATTTGGCGGCTAATGAATGGCTAATGGTCCTGGTTTTTCTCCTGCACGAGTCTCTTATCTTGTACACTTGATTTTCCTAGCTGTATTTGACTTTGACTCTCTGCAGTATTTTAATCTTGTAACTTTACTTTTTTGAACTCTTTTATAGGTTTTGTTTCCTAATCTGGTTCTGATTTGCAGTGAATATACCCACAAAATTCATGAAGAAAATGGATTAAGGAATAAAGAAAAAAAAAATAAGGATAACCGAAAATTAAGAAAAATAAAAATTTTATACAAAAGAAAGAAAAAAATTTATAATATTTTTATCAATTAATCTCACTAATATAAAAACTCAAGAACGCATTTAGAATATCAATTTTCAAATTGAGTGTCATATTAGATACACTTATCATTTTAATCAAAAATTTAAATCCTATCTTTCAATACCCACTAACAGATAATCCATTGGCTCCTATACATCTACGTACACGTGTGATAGTCTACTTCGGCTTTAGACTCCAACTCTAACTCATGATTCATCTCCTCTCTCAAAATAATTTTTTTCTTTTTTTCTTTTTTTAAAGAATATTTCACCTTTCATGCGAATATTCGCGCTTGCTTAGGTGCAAAGTACCCGATTATAATCGATTCATACTCTTTTCTCTTTTTTTTTTCTTTTTTTAGAATATTTCACCTTTCATATGAATATTCACGCTTACTCAGGCGCAAAGTATCCGATTACTTAGATTATACTCTTTTTTCACTCTTGAGACTATTGCCTTAATACCAGGCGCACCCCATTATTTTATCACTCTTGAGACTATTGCCTTAATACCAGGTGCACCCCATTTTTTATTCTCACTTTTTTTCTTTTTTCTTTTTTTTTGGTTTAGAGAGAAGACTTACTCAATTATTATCATTTTTATCCGTACCTAATAAACTATTATGAAGTAAAAAATAGATTTATACTTGCCTCAAAACTACTGTTACCGGTATTTATTTTTCGGATTTTAATCTTTTTCATAAAATTTAAAGTGTATCGTCCAATCTACTCTCCTATCCAATTTCAAATCTAATTTTGTTACTTTATCTGTAATTAGGTTGATCTATTGATGAAAATACATAAATTTGTTGTTAATTTTTTTTATTTTTTCAGTTATTTTTTTAATTCTTTTAAAAAAAATTAGTTAGTCACCCTAAAAACTACCCAAAATAAAGAAATCCAAAAATAAAAAAAAAATTAAATAAAGATTCTTAAAAAACTAAAAATCCTAGAAAAATATAAAGAAAATATTCTAACCCACTCCCCCACACCTAAACTATACCCTCATACACAAACAAAGGGTAGTAAAATAAGAAAACTATTATATAAATATTATACAAATAATGAGAGTCGTAAAAAGTTACGATCTCAATATCGTCACTCTATTAACGCATAGAAAGCGGTTACGACCTCTCGATCGCTTCTCACTTTCATAGTGTGTGCGTTTTAAACGTGAAGTGGGTGCATTATTATATCTCATCAAGCTCCTACAAGTCACGAAATTACATGTCTATAGCTTATGCCGCCCTCGCTTTTTCTTTGTCCACATGTAAGCATTAATAATTTGATTAAATAATTCTTCATGATAAACCTGCCAATCATCGTTAATAACAAGCGTACATGTAGAAATATCGTAAGGTGAGAAGAGTGCTATATGATCAAGTGAGCGTGGTGGCGGCTCTTCTAACTCACGAAGTAATGTGAGCTCCTCTGCAAACAAAACCTCAAAAGTTTGCTCATAAATTAATGGCACAGTTGCACAAGTATCATCATATATAAAATCAGTATGTGCCAATTCTTCTAATAATATGAGCTCATCTTTGAACATTTACTCAAATGAGGGTTCATCATCAGTGCAAGAGGTCGAATGAGAGTGCACACTATGAATCATGTTGACCTCAATAAGGGAGCTCTTTGTGTACTCATCCATATTAAATATGTTAAATGCCATAGTCATATTCCCAAATGATAACTTTATGAGGCCACTCCTACAATCAATTAATGTATTTGATGTTGAAAGGAATGGTCTACCCAAGATAACGGGAATTTGATTCCATGGATTGAAAATTGGCTAAGTTTCTAAGACAATGAAGTTTATAGGAAAGATGAATTCACCGATCTTAATGAGCACATTTTCAACCATACCAAGTGGTCTCTTGATCGAATGATCAGCTAACTATAATGTGACCTTGGTAGGTTGAAGTTTTCCTCATTCCAGTTGTTGATAAACAGTGTAAGAAAGCAAATTGACACTTGTCCTTAGATCAAGCAATACCCTATCAAATGTAATATTCCCAATGGTGCATGAGATTGTAGGGGAACCAGGATCTTTGTACTTGATAGGCAAGGAGTTAGAGAGAATTTGCGATATATTTGCAGTTAGAAAAACTTTCTTAGGAACGTTTCTTTCTCATTTCTTTGTACACAAATCCTTGAGGAATTTAGCATAAGTAGGAACCTGTTGTATAATATCTGGGAGTGAAATATTAACCTTCACCTGCTAAAATATTTCAAGAATCTTTTCTAATTGCAGTGAAGGTTTTCTAAGCCGATTGGGATATGGTACTTTCGGCTCAGGAACAGATTCTTTTGAATGAGTATGTGACGGTGATGGAGGTGATAGAGATGGTCGTGGAGAAAGGAGTAGAAGAGATGGTGTAGCCTGTGAGATTGTAGGAGTGAGATCAGGGGGTATGGTTATATTATTGTCTACTTGCTTGCCAGATCTGAGTGTGTGAATGGCATTGCATTGGTGAACATGCGACTGATTTGATGAACTAACATTAGGGTTCATTATGGGTTGACTTGGAAAAGTATCCTGACCACGTTCACTCATTTGACTCGCTATGTCCAACTTGCTGCTCTACATTTTTAATAGATTGAGAGTTCATGAGTAGTTGCTAACCTGTACTTTGAATAAAATCAATTGACACATTCATAAAATTTTGCATGTGTGTGTCAAGGTTGGACATATGCATGTCAAACTTGGAATGAGACTTGAGAAGATTTTCGACATTCTTCTCAAGTGACTGAAGTGGCTTTTCTTGATCATTATTAGACTCCTGTTGTGGATGTGAGTGGTTTTGTGCAGGAGGTCTATTCTGGTTGTTCCCATGATTTGAAGCATTTGGGTACTGATAAGCACCCATATTTGGTCTTGAGAACTGACTATTGGCTGGAGACTGTATGTTAGGGTTAGGGGCCCCTGATATTGCCCTTGACCCCAAGATAGATTTTGATGGTTCCTCCAGCCAGGATTGTAAGTCGGAGCATATAGATTATTCATAGGTCCTTGATACAAGGCATTAGCCTACTCAAGTGTGGGACCAATGGGATTCACTAATAGTGGACACTCCTCCATAACGTGATTTGGAGTTCTGCAGTTAAAGCATGTGGGACTTTGGATTTGATTTACTTGGCCTACCTGTGGAGCACGAGTGTCTCCAATGCCTCAATTCTCCTCATAAGGGTTGCAATCTTAGGTTCGACAGCTATAGAGTTGTCAACGTTATGGATCTCACCCTTATACGCAGAAGTTGATGCACTGGGCTTCTCAGCGGGACTCTCCCACTTCATAGTTTTCCACGATAGGTCCTCAAGGAAGTCCCATGCTTCATCCTCGTTTTTCCTCATAAACTCCCCCTAACACATGGACTCAAGAAGAGTTCTGGATATGTAATCGAGTCCTTCGTACACGGTTTGACACAACCGCCACTTTTCTATCGCATGGTGGGGCACTGAGCTAATAAATCTTTGAACCGTTCCAAGTATTTCCAGAAGGGTTCTCCCGACACTTGACGAAATTGATTAATTTGATTTCGAATTTTTATCGTCTTGTGCGTGGGATAGTACTTCTTGAGAAACACTGTAACGAATTCATCCCAAGTAGTGATTGAGTTAATAAGCATACTATACAACCACTTCTTGGCATTATCCTTAAGTGCAAAGGGGATGAAGCGGAGCTTAATTGCCCCCTCCAATAAGTGTTGCAGTTTTCTCATCATGCATACTTCCTGAAATTCACTGATAAAGAGATATGCATCCTCTGAATCAGAACCAGTGAATTTAGAAAGCATGCTAATGTACTGCGGCTTCAATTCATAGTGATAACCCGCTGCGTGTGGAAGTTTGATGCATGATAGTAATGATGTGCACAACAGATGACATCGATCCAGAAAGATCGGGATCGGTTGGTCCAGCTTGTCACCCATGAACAAATCGATCTCACTAGTCGACCAAATTGATCACGGGTACAATATGGTATGAACCAGCGACCATGAGTGTATGCATGAATTTCCTAAACTAATGCAAGAAGTGGGGTGTGGTGGAGATAAAAACGGTGGAATAGATATGATCAAATTAAAATGTCATTCCCACTATTTCTAAGAAAACTTTGTTTTGTATTTCTTATGGAACAAGGAACACGAAATACAGAACCACTGAAAATTAGGTGGAGTTTTATACCTAAAGAGCAGCCAAATAGCGGCTATTACCGCCATTTGGCGGCAAAATTAGGGATTATGGATTTCTTCTTTTTGTCCTACACTTCAAAATATTCTATAGTCCCTTTTGTCTTCCTGTATCTATACTATCTGGTCTCTGCACACTCAACACACACTATTAACCCATAAAATATTAGAAAAAGCAAGAAAAATACCGTCGATCCCCGGCAACGGCGTCAAAAACTTGATGTTATAATTTACTGCAAGCTTACAGTGTCGGTTGTAGCACTTTACAGGTCGTCCCACAGAGATCTCAGGTGTTTTGCGATTCTTACTAATTCTATAATCTAACGGACTAACAAAGAGTTTCTAAATTGAAAGGATGAGTTTTAAGTTCTAAAGATTAGTCTAGAATTTCGAATCCATTCGAATAATAGTCTAATAATGAATTATCTCTTTCTTCCTAAATTTTTAATTATGCACAGTTAAGTAATATATTAAAAAGGTGATTTTTTTAATTTGATTTTAATTAAGTATCCCTAAGTATGACCTATCAAGTGATGTGCAAGTATAGACTATCAAAGATAACACTTTAATTAAAAATAAATTATATCAAGTATAAAATCTTATAAACGAAAGAAGAGAAATAAACTTTAAACCCTAATTTAAGTATAGTCTATCAAAAGACCGAATTTAAGTATAACCTATTAAAGAAATTAGATTTACAAGTTTATTCAAGTCAATTTATTTATAGGAAAATCTTGTTAATGATTCTAGAAATAAACAAACAATTTGAATTCCAAATCTCATCTAAGCATAGATTATCAAAATATTAATTAAGCATAATCTATCAAACAATTATGATTTTACGAACTGTATATTTTATTTATTTATAGAAAAATCATAACTTTATTTCTTTTTTAGAAGAAAATGAGATAAATCCTGTTAGATCTATTAAACTAATTTCATCTACATCTTAGGGCTAAAGAAAATTAGTTACACATAGTTCAATTAAGTAAAATCCTATTTTTATTCATGAACGCAATTAAATCTAATTTAGAAAGCGATAATAACCTAAACTAGAAAGCAATTAAAATAAATTAACTATGAAAAAATTAAAGAACAAAGAGAATTACCTCTGGAGTTCGGTATTATGGCCGTCACCACTTCAGCAAACCCTATTCCTAATTTTATTAAATAAAATACGAGTACAAAACTACTGCCTCCAAAAACCCTAGAATACAATGATACAGCCAATATATAGGCTTCAGAACTCAAACCCTAATTCTAACATAATTGAAAAACTAGAAAATTACAACGAAACCACCGAAAAAATATTAGCTCGTGGTGCCCACTTTGTGCCGCTATTTGGCGGCTAAAATTTTCATTTGGCGGCTCGAGCTAGAAAGAAATATATAACTCAATTTACTTAGTATCCGCTCATATAAATATCCGGACTCTCGAGCTAATACAGATTGTAACGCCCCAGTTCCAGTAGTATGGAAAGCTGGAACGTTCGGCGTCGAATGATAACTCGACGAGCCTCAAACAAAACATTACAGTCACCATTTGCAATTTAATATGAATAACATGCAGAAACTAAATGAAATTTTGTTTTTTTTCTTCATCAAAACAAAGCAATAATAAATTCCCTCAAAATAAAATTAACAAATGTCACCACAGATAAATTCTTTCTGAAAAGAAAGGGACTGTCTCAAATGAAACTAAATATAGTGCCGTGTGGACTTATTACATTTCTCTAAATAGAAAGCAGCTAACAAAAGGAAGTAATCAATCCTGCAGATCTGCTTGTTCCTGGAAGTACAACATATCATGTCCTGCCACTGGTGGATCTACCTCTTGATAGAGGTCTGCATCTGGTCATGCATAACCAGGATCGTCAGCAAAGCGATCCAATATTAAATAATAAAGAACAACAAAAAAATAATGAATAATAATATCTCAATGTCAGGAACAATCATGCAAATGAAGGACAGAAGGTTTTACGTATTTATGCTTATCATTACTATTATTTTAATCGATATCTTTTAAATTTTTACAGTAATGTCTTTTAGTTATGGTATTTGAAAATTCAGGAAATATGAATATAGCTGGTCTGAACGCATCCCCGTCTACCCCCGGGAAAACGGAACAGTAAGTTGATCGGAGCCTATCCCGATCCTCCCAAAAATGGGAAACAGTGGCGCAGTAAGTTGATCGGAGCCTATCCCGATCCTCCCAACAATGGGAAACAGTGGCACAGTACAGTTACGTTCAGCCATCTAATTCATACAAACCTAAATTTTCCCCCAAGTCCCCAGTGTATATCAAGTTCGGTGTTAATTATCAATTTCAATATAATTTATGATTTCAGTAAATTTCAGTTCAGTATGTAGATCGGTGACAATAATTAGAGTTCAGTGAACAGTAACAATATCAGTGACAATATAACGTTGCGGTAATTTAATTATCTATCACCAATCTTATACAATAACAATTTGCATTTATACGGTGTCTTTTCGGGCTTTATTTCCAATATGATGTATAACAAAGTGATTTACAATATAGGAAAAATGGGGCTCACTACTAAATATGTGTGCATTTAGAATTTCCTAAAGTTGACTTATCATTGCAAGGAGAAAGAGAAGCAGCAGTAGCCGAAACAGGCAAAAAAAAGAAGAAAAAGTAGAATTACTAAATGCGCACCCCATTCTATATAGTAGAGTAAATTACAGTATAGAAAAAGTAGTGTTCACTAGTAAAATATGTGTGCATTTAGAATTCCCTAAAGTTTTCCTGCAATATTGAGGTAGTTCTAGATGCGCACCTAATACTATATAATTAAGGGGAATTACAACATAGGGAAATGATGCTCACTAGCAGAGATGTGCGCGCTTAGAACTCCCAAGAGTTTCCTGCACTACAACCAGGTAGTTCTACCTGCACACCACAACCCATTTAATAAAGTAATTTACAACATAGGGGAAATGGTGCTTACTAGTGAAATAGGTGCTCACTTAGAATTTCCTAAAAGTTGCTGCAATTACTGCAGGTAGACTAAATGCGCACCATATACTAGAAAGTAAAGTGGTTTACTACATAGGGAAAATAGTGTTCACTAGTGAAATGGGTGCTCAGTTAGAATTTCCTAAAAGTTGCTGCAGGTATTCTAAATGCGCACCACATACTAGATAATAAAGTGGTTTACAACATAGGGGAAATAGTGTTCACTAGTGAAATGGGTGCTCAGTTAGAATTTCCTAAAAGTTGCTGCAATTACTGCAGGTAGACTAAATGCGCACCATATACTAGAAAGTAAAGTGGTTTACTACATAGGGAAAATAGTGTTCACTAGTGAAATGGGTGCTCAGTTAGAATTTCCTAAAAGTTGCTGCAATTGCAGCCAAACAGGGAAAGGAGAAGAGGGGAATTGAAGTAGCGGCAGCAGCAGAAGCAGAAAAGGAAAAGAAGGAGAAGGAGAAGAAGAAACACAAGCAGGTGCGGAAGTGGAGGCAGGAGAAGCACAAGGAGATGCGGAAGCAGAGCCGAGGAAGGAGCACAAGAGGATGCGGAAGCGGAGCCGGAGAAGAAGGAGAAGAAGAAGCACAAGCAGACGCTGAAGCGGTGGCGAAGAAAGAGGAGAAGGAAATGAAGCAGCAGCAGACGCAGAGGTAGAAGGAGAAGAAGAAGCATAAACAAATGAAGCCAATAATTTGATATCATTTATGAATTATTAATCAACTTGTAATTTGATTAATCTGCTAATTAAGTCATCAAGTCAAATAGCAGCATAATAACCAAACTGTTAAATATAACTTTTAATTGTGGTTAATAATATGAAATAAAGTTATTTAACTAATCTATGCACTATATCTTATAATAAGCAAGTGTACGAATCGCGCTTGTTTGGAATTAGATCGGTCTAAACGAGTAGAACAATCAAAACAGTAACCGAAGCTGAATATTTCGTATTAAATAAAGGGAACAAAGAATAGTGCAGTATCTGACGATTTGAATACTAAGTAGTGAGTTATATCTATCTGCTTGTGTAGCTACTAAAAGAAACATATCAGCATAGAAGTCAATAAAATTAACTTATCATTAATTTATTTTTTGTCAATTATACTTCGCCTAAAATAAAATAATATGAATGTTCTAATCAATCACGATTGTAAAATTCATAAATCTATATTTTTTTTTTTTTTTTTTACAAAATTCATAGACAATCTGTAACAAATATTAGAGGGCTATTTTCGATTTAATATTTATGCATCTAAAAAAAAAATAGGAATTACATAAAAAAAAACGAGCATAGCATGTTAAGTGAGTTTAAAAACTCACCTTTAATTGAGTCGCCTCCCCCTTCCCTTTTTTTTTCTGACCTGCGTTCCTCTTCCTCTTCCCGTACGTCCTGAGATTTCCAGCGTTCCAGAATAGAAGAGAGGTGAGAACGGATTTTAGATCCTTATTTATCTTTAGGTTAGGATATAACCTATTTGGTTGAGATCCAACAAACGAATCTTTTTGGGATAAGATTGATATCCTTCCAACTGTTTAGATTTCCCTCCAACAACCCCATTATATATATTTTATATTTAAATTATTATTTATTTTTCAGATTTCTAAATTTTAATTCAGTTTAATAGAATTTTTTTTTTTTTTTTTTTTTTTTTTGAAGTGAAATGAACACAATGAAAAGTGGCCGTTACACAGATGATATGGAATAAATTAATACAGAAGCTTAAGCCTTAGCGTTGTTACATCCTAATAGCAATATTCAAGATTGTCTAGTTATGAATCTAGAAAATTTTAATTTGATAATATCCTAAAAATCATATTGTTCTATAATTCATTCCCCATTCCTATAAAAGTCTTATCAATCTTTCGGCAGGCATGGTAAAAGTCTCATCAAAAATATTGAAGGGAATGCAATTGAGTGGTAAAAATAATTAAGTAAGATCAAATAACAAGATGATTTTGCACCTAATATTATAATTTTATATATGTGTGAAAATCTTCTAGATCTTTGAATCATAGAGAATAGATAAAGCAAGACAGAAGCCAAATTAAGATTTTTTTGATGAAAATTTTAGATGGAAAGGTGACTTGAGAAAGAATATAAGGAAAATAGGATTTTTATGGAAATTTAGAATGAAAACAAAAATGATAAAGATTAGTTTGGGCTTGGCATCACGGTGATCTCTCACTCACTCAATGAATCTGTGAAAAGAAATTTAAAAATTGATTTGGAAATCCACTCAGACAAACCTACATCCACTCTTAATGAATACACGAAGAAAAATTTTGAATCATGCAACTCTGACGCAAAGAAATTTTCACAATTTTTTTTATTTTCATTAATTTTGATATACAAAATATATTTATAGAAATTAATTTTGATATACAAAATATATTTATAGAAAATTCTAACAATAATAATAAGAAAAAAAAATTCTATCATGTGCTTTAGTTGTTGTTTATAAGAATGTTATATAATGCTTTTCCTTTATTTTTAATTAGCGATAAACCCAAAAATTGGAGTTAGCATCACAAAACCCTCGATACATGTAAAATTACCAAAAGGCTTAATAGCCTAGGGGTGAGCATCGGTCGGTTCGGTAGGTTTTGGGGGAAAAATCTCCTATCGAAAACTGAACCGAACTAATAGAACTGAAACCGAAACCGACCGAACTTCCAAAAAAACCGAAACCGAATTTTTGGTTCAGTTCATTTCGGTTCGATCGGTTTTCGGTTATTTGGGTTTGAAATTATATATGTGATAAACACTTATATTTTATAGGAAAGATAATAATTTTTCATTATATTTTTTTCTTTTTCTAGCTATTAAAATAACAATAACATATTTTTCATAGAAGATTTAAAAGAAAAACATATTGAAAATAACTCAAAAAAAGAATAAACTCAATTGTAAAATTTTGGTTTTTTCGGTCGGTTTCGGTTGGAGTTAAAACCATCGAAACCCGACCCGAAATCCGAAATTAATTTCGGTTTTTAAACCAAACCGAACCAAAAACTGAATAAACCGAACCGATCAGTTCGGTTTTGCAGTTCAGTTCGGTTTTCTCGGTTTTCTGCTCAGCCCTCCAATAGCCCACCAAAGAATTTGCTGGTTCCAAACATCATATTGCCATTTGAAAAGAACTATTAAATGGAAAAACAAAAAACATAATCTAGTGATTTGGACTAATCATCAAGCCCTGGCATCTGACATGCCTTAATTGTAAATTAAAAAAAAAGTCTTGATAAAGTTATGCTGTAACTTGTCTCAAATGTGTATGATCAAGTGAGGTATCTCTCTATATGAGGACAGAAAAATTAAGCATTTATAATTTTTAAAAAACCTAAAACTTGCAATAGAAGATTACCGCATCCAAATTTTCCTGAATTTCCAACATTTTAAAATTAAAGTTATTTCAATAAAAGTTTATCCAGGTATTTTAAAAGTTTGAACATTGATCTTTTAAACCTAAAATCTAGGAGAAACTATTTCAACAACTTCCCACTATATCCACTCTCTGCATGATTACTCTAAAAAAACTAATTCAACGTATTTATTTTCCATGCCCTCCACAAAATCCCAGGGAAAAAAAATATTTATCAACATCAAATTTATGAAGGCATTCGGATTTATCGATTATAAAAGCAAGGAATGATCTACTTGAATTAAGCTATGATTTGGATTAATACAAGCTATGATTTGGATTAATACTGTTTGTCTGATAAATCTTTAGAAATAATATGATTATCACCCTGCAACCTAGATTAAACAAACAGGAATCATTTCAAGATAGATAACTCTATTCTATCTTGAAATTGCCTGTTGTTTTTCAGATTAAACCCGCGCAATGCAAGGATACAGATGTTTTAAAAAGAGGAATGATTCCTTTGGTCACCACCGTGTATCCCAAACACTAGGAATATTATCATTCAACTTGTGCGGGTTTGGGAATCCTTCCAAATATTAATTTGCCGGAATTTATAAGTATTTACAAAGCATATTTTGCATTGTATACAGGATTGCATGCGGGGGTTTGGGAATCATTTCAAAGGAATCATTTCAACAGGTAATTTATCAAGCTTCAGTTTTGAAATGGTGTATTTTTTTTGGAATTTTTTTTTTTATAAATCTTCGATGCATCTATTTTTCTCCAGGACAACTCGAATTCGATCCGCCAAAAGACGGATGCCGAGAAAGTTTCGAAATCGTAGGTAATCACTAAGTTAGGCTCTATTTTGTTTTAGTCTCTGTTTTTAGGATTATAATCTCAAGAAGTGTTGATCGTTTGGATTAAAAAAAAAAAGGTCTTATCCTTTTTGTAATTTAAAGTATACTCTTAGTCATTACCTTTCTCTATAATTTAATTATTTGGTATGAAAGATTAATGTGTATCCAAACAAAATTTTAGATCGTAATCCCTAGAGATTTTTTATTTTTAATTTTTTTAAGAATAACATGGATGCAGTCCAAACGTTCGTCATCCCACACAAAGTGTGCATTTATCATCCTGCAAACACAAAGTTTACTACTTGAACCCCATGCCAGGGTTTAGACTTCCATTCACCCACAACAGCTATTATAATGAGAACTAGCGTTAACAAAAACAACACACCATAATAAGAAAACTTCAAACTATTTGGTAATCTGTAGTGAAGATTAGGTTCTAGATTCAAATAAACTAGCAGAGTTCCACTAGGAATAAGGAAAAAAAAACAACAAAACTCTGACGAGAACTGCAGAAAACAAAGCACTATTCTAAGATCAAGCTACAGTTTCCCATTTGCATAACCTGCAACCAAAACAAGAACAAGGAGGTTAATAGCTTTCACATTTGATAACCAGTAGTGGGATAGGTTCAAAGACAAGATAACAGCTGAAAAACAATCATGTTTCACAAAGTCGAAAACGAATCCAATGTTTTAGCAACCACTGGAATAACACAAAGTACCTAAACCACAGCAGCCACGCAGCTTCTATGTATATGAAACAAATGAATCAAGCTACACAGATTAAAGGTATACCCTGAACAAGATGCAAATGCAAGCTGAGCAAGATCAAGGATTCACAGGCTCACTTGCATTTTCCTAGATTGAACAAGCTGAGTAAGGTCGCAGATTCACATACTCACTTGCATTTTCATAGATTGAATGTTTTTCCCATTCTCTTTACATGCTCTTATCCGAAAAAAAAAAATCCTCAATAATGATTATGTTATTTATAATGTTTTAGGTTTAATTCATTGATATCCATTTCAAATTTAATCTTTATTTTCTATTTGTAGGATAATTTGCATTTAATGAAGCAAGGGTCTCATCCAAGGTAACAAGATAATTCTCAATATGAAATAATTGTATGCATTAACTTTGACTTTTATTTTTATAGTTTGCGGATTTTGGAATAGTTTGCCTTATCCTTTAACTTGGACTTTTATTTTTATAATTTTCACTCTTGGTATCTGGATGTTAACTTCATATTTTATAATAACATAGAAAAATGAACGGCCTCCTATAAATGCAATACACTTAATAACATTATTTAAGGGATTTGCGTTTACTATTTTTCGATATCTGCCTGTAGGATACTTGGAATATTTTGATGTGTTTATATTTATAGAAATCATAATATAATTTGTTATTAACAATACAATGGAAAGATCTAGATTCTAAATATATTATTTAAGAAAAAAATGGAAACTAAATAAAAGATAAGTAAATGAGTTTATTAATAAAATTTTAGTAAAGTTAATTGCTTCCTCTATTTATATTTTTATTTGGTAAAGTTGAAATGGTTGATTCTGATCCAGTAATTTGGTTGTAATTTCTAGGGCTGCAATCGATTAAAAATTGAGTGATTTGGTACCCGAACCATGAAAGATTTATTTATGGTTGAAGATTTTACGTGGATTTTATTTTTTGGTTTGACACTGTGATTGGTTTCGGCAAATTTTGTTGTGTTATTGTAATTCGATGGGATATTAAATAATTAGGGATTTGGTACCTGAACCCTTCAAATATTCTTTAATTGGAAATTCGACATTGTTTTTGGATGATACTTTCATTTGTTTTGGCAAATTTTGCAATCCTTAACATAGTAATTTGACTGGACATCTATAGGGTTAGAGTAGGAAAAAAGGAAAGGTTGTTCGGTACACGGAACCTTCTCTCGATAGTACTAAGCATAACTTTTTATCAAATAATAACTTTTCATGATCACAATCATCTACATACTTTCTTAAATTAATCACCTACATACTTTCTAAAATAAATCCTCCTAAGATTCCACTCATTTACTACTTTGGCTACACAACCATTCATTACTTTGGGTACACACCATCTACCACCATTCATTACTTTGGCTACACAACTATCAATGTATATCCGGTGTGTCAACGTGTACTCTGGGTTCTTTCGTTGTAAAACCCATTTGCACAATGATCCCTATTTCTCTAATTCTTTTTGGAAATTTTTTTAATTTATATTTGGTGCATATCTTTTTATGCAGGACATCTCGAATTCGACCCGCCATAAAAAGGAATGCCGAGCTCGCTTCGAAATTGTATGTAATCACTAATACATTTTGGTTTCTTTAATTTCGCTAAGTTAGTCCCTATTTTGTTTTAGTCCCTGCTCATAGGATTAATAATTATGCAAGAGTGGCTGATCATTTGGATTAATGATCAGCCATGATAATTATGCAAGTTATTTGAGATGAGTTCTCATTTAGTTTTAAACAAAACTTCAGTTTGCTCCAGAAGATTTAGTGAAGAATACTATAATCTGAAATTATCATATCTTCGTTTGCCCTACTCTATCACTAATGATTCTAAAAAAAGGTTGTAATATCAACAAATTCATTTATTCAGTCACTCCAAGAGAAAAGTTCAAGTAAAATTTGTCGTCCAACATTAATGATGCTGGCAATCTATTTATTATAATGCGTTTAAACTGTACTCTACCCATTGCTACCTCTAATTTTTTTTGTCCTTCTCTCTACATGCTCTTATCTGAAAAAAATTTTCTCAAGAATGATTATGTTATTTATAATGTTTTAGGTTTATTCATTAATATCCATTTCTAATTTAGCCTTCGTTATCTATTTGCAGGGTAATTTGAATTTAATAAAGCAAGGGTCCCATTATTATGAAAGCTCAAGGTAATACTCAATATGACCTAATCGTATGCATTAACTTTGACATCCAAAAAAATAGTTTGCGGGTTTTAGAATAGTTTGCCTTAGCCTTTAACTTGGACTTTCATTTTTATAATTTTTCCTTCTTGGTATCTGGAGATTAACTTCATATTTTTATAATAACATAAAAAATAAACGGCCTCCTATAAATGAAGTACACTTAATAACATCATTTAAGGGATTTGCGTTTACTATTTTCCGATATCTACCTCCAGAAATGCTTGGAATATTTTGATGTGTTTATATTTATAGAAATCATAATATAATTTGTTATTAACATTACAATGGAAAGATATAGATTCTAGATATATTATTTAAGAATAAAAAGGGAAGCTAAAAAATATATAAGTTAATGTGTTTATTAATAAAATTATAAAAAAATCAATTGCTTCCATTGTTTATATTTTTATTTGGCGAAGCTGGAGTGATAATTAAATTTGGATTTTCATATAAAGTTTATCAGATTTTCATATAAACTTTATTAGATTTTCATAAATTTTGAAAATTCTTGGTTAGATTTGGAAATATATGGAGGAGATTTTAATGGTGC
Source organism: Dracaena cambodiana (assembly GCA_036321105.1). NCBI lineage: Eukaryota > Viridiplantae > Streptophyta > Magnoliopsida > Asparagales > Asparagaceae > Dracaena > Dracaena cambodiana. Next base: position 20,734,571 of record JAYEPQ010000013.1, on the reverse strand, counting down.
AGCTAGTGACCCTTGAGAATAAACTCTCATAACCTTTGAGACAACCACTTAGGGTAAGATTTCTAAATTACATAAATGAATTTCTAATATTAATAAAATCTCAAGTACTATTTTGTATTTAAGTAGATTTAAATTAAAAATATATATATAATTAATTGTATTTTGTTCATATATAGATTGTCTCGTGAAGAACTCCGATTTAGAGATACATACATAATGCGATTTTCAAAGTATCAAGATTTAACAATGCTCTCAAATACAATTGCATATTACCGAAGAATGTTGTTTATGTTGAATCGAAGGAGAGCAACTAATCGTCACTGTGATAGCCACATTCAATTTCTAAAGTAAGGAACACATCATATTAGAAAACTGTATGTCCAAAATAAAAAATGTAGGGAAAATCGACGACACATACCGTTCAAAGTCATGGAGATCAAGCATCCCATAATCTCTAACTATGGTACCCGAGCTTCAGAAAATCATCCTCAGATACGGGTCCAACTATTTGGGTTCAAAGATCTCCAGATGGATATAAGTAATGATATTCTTTCCACAGCATGTGTGTATCGACCTGCATTAAATCTAAAGAAAAGAAGAGTGCCAAAGCCTGTAGAATACCATGAACCTGACATCAAACAATACGTCCAAAACAATGTGAACATACGATCATTTCATACTGGAGAGACCAGCAAGCTAGACAAAGGGAAAAAATAATTGAAGCAAAAAAAATAATTGAAGCGAGCTGCATAAATCAAGATGATAATGGATGCTGCTCAACTGGTAATTTACATATAACAAACGAACACACACATGTGTATATATATGTATATACACATACATGACATGTTCCTCTTTCCGATTTCAGATGTCAATTTTGGACGAATCGATGAGATGGATTATGGTTGCGTCAATGACACAAATGATGATATTAGAGATTTCAATATATATCTTAACAAAGATATACATAAATCAAATTCGCAATATGGTACGATTCTCAAGTGATGTACCTTCTTATTTAACTATATTACTAATAAAAGGGAGAGAGAAACTTTCCAATTTAAAAATTTAATAAATCCAATAAAAGGAGGAAATTTGGATGGGGTATTGCTTGGAGAATTTTAATTTTTTTATTTAAAAAAATTTAGAAACAAGAAACATGTATTAACTTCCCCAAAAATATGAACTACTACTAAATGTGGCAGTTGTAATCTCAAAAAGTAGAAGTGGGTATTCAAATGCATTTAAATTTGTTATCTCCTAAAATAAAATAAAAAATAAAAAATAGTTTTCCTAATTATTAGGAATAGGTTTCAACAACTAACCCCTTATATATTTACTTTCATAGGTTTCTCTCAAACGTTTTTCAATCAATTACAATAATATCATCTTTCCATATGCATTGAGATTTATATATGGATACAAAACAAGTAATTTTTTTTAATATTTGAAGTACTTAATTGATGATTTTTTTTCTTTAATTTCATAATGAAATAATTTATTATGTTGAACTTATATCTTTATAGGTGTCGCTGGAAACATTTCATTTAAATAAAATGACAAAAAATTGTGAAGATGATAGGAGACATTAACCAAGTAGACTTCTTATGCCAATTTTTTTTTCCAATTAAATATTATCTTATTTCCTTGAGAATTGTTTTTCTAAAATTAATTTTTACATTATTATTATTTTTTGTTCATTTAATAGCATAAGAGACATGCATTATAGATGAAAAATTTTATTGTTGTTTTATATTATTCATTTTTACCTCAATTACTTTTATCAAGTTTTAATTTTCTTTAAAAAATTAATATGCATTATTTTTTTATTTATTAAACTATTTTTAATTTGAATCTTTTTTAGTAACCTTCAGGCATATTTGCAAAAAAAAATCATCATAACTATATTTGCTAAATAATTTTTTTTAATGTTTCTTATGTGACCTTTTATTATACGATTTGGGCATTAAAATTAGGGAACAATATTATTTACGTTTTTTATAATTCACCATTCTCCAAATTGCAAACATTCGGTTTTTATCATACTTGTTTTTTGTTCCAAATCTATTTTTATTCATTCTACTCATAGATTCCACATGTTTTAATAAATATCTTTTTTTTCCATTATAATTTTAACATTTTGCAATTTTTTATTTTTAATATGTTTATTCCAATTTAAAAAATTAATAAGCATATACATAATATTCAACCTTCAAAATCTTCTAACCTTTATTTATTCATTTTTTCTTTTCTTTTCTCTTTTTTAAATATACATTCCGATGAGGAAGAGTTTGTGTATGTGAAAGAGTGATATAAAAAGATAGAGGAAGGCGTCTATTTTCAAATGATAATTTTAAACATACAAGATTTCAAACTTTATTTATTTTAATATTTATTGTAACTATTAGTTCATGGCTAATATATAATTTAATTTAAGTCATAAGAGAAAATAAAAATAAAATTACAAAATAAAAGGAAGCAAAGAATGGTTTCATTTTTTTCCTCCTTTTCGCTCTTCCCATAAAAAAGAGACATGTATTATCAATAAAATAATTTATAGATTTTAGTATGACTAATTTAATTTTTTTGTTTTAAACTAATTTATTTTTCCAACCAAAATCTACATAATAACATAAAACATGGATATCGATATTGACCAATTTTTTTTATTTTTTTATGTCTTTTCATCATTATTTGTACATAATAGGTGTGAGACAAATTATTTAATAATATTATTTATCTTTTATAGAAAATTAATATAAATTATAGTAATAACTTAATGATAAAGTTATATTTTCCATCTTATATTTTATCTTCTTTAAGGTTCAAGATAAAATTATAATAATAAATTAATAATAATGTTGTATTTTCATATTCCAATTCAATTTTATATATTATGTTTTTAGTTTTTTGTGTAAAATGTTAGGGGATCAATCCTACTTGCAATAATTAAAGAGAGAATTATGTTAAGGATAATATTTTTCTTTCCAAAAAACATCTTTCAATATTTTTAATAAAATAAACTTTTAGTATAGACAAATGATAACAAAACAAATTTCCCTCCACATTTCTTCAAAATAAAAATAAAATCCAAAAATTCACATACATTTGCATGGGTTTCCCACTTGGATGCTAGCTAGAAGAGCGAAGAAAATAAGAGGTTTCAAGTTTAAAATTGGACTATATTCTTAATTTAATAAAATATATGTTTTGAATATCTATTTTGAATTTCCTTATTGCTGAAAGCATATAAAATATTATACATTTAGATTTACTTATTTTGACGTAAAATATTATACATTTACATTCCTTAACCAAGTATTTCCAAGTATTTGCGTGGGTTTTCCATTTGTTTAAACTAACCTGGAATCAATAATTGAGAAGCCACTAACAAATCTTTAGAAAACTCTTAATTTGTCTCAATTCTCCTTATCTTTTTCTTCTTCTTCATCTTTTCCTTTTCTCTCCTTTTGGTTCAACAGCAACTAGGGATGATAATGGACGCATCCATAGGTCAATTTTTGGCGCACATTATTTAAAATTTTGAATTAAAAATATTATTTTTATTTTTTTAAATTCAAATTTTTGTTTAGAAAAAGCCAAAATTTAGCCCGTGGACACATACATTACCATCCCTAGCAACAACACAGTAACAACAGGAGCAGGAATAGGTCTGCCTCTTTCTTAGATTTTTATGTTTAGTATAGAAAGCCCCCTTCCTCCTCTTCTTCCTGCCCCCTTTACATTTTTCACACAACACCTGCTGGAGCCACTAACTCTTCATTATAAAACAATAGAATTTGGGCACACACAGACTGTTGAGTAATTTGAAGGTAAACAACATTGGGCATGCTATCCCAAGGGTTCAATATGAAAACCACTAATCCTAAACCTTGAATCTGTATCTCTTTCTAAATCTAGACCCTACTTTGATATGAGGGTTTTGTTTGTCATAAAGTTAAAATTTTATTGAAACTCGATGAGAATTACAATAAGAATGGTTTCTCGTTTACAGAAAATGAGGAAAAATTATTCCTCTTTGTTTAAAACTGAGATTCTCTTATAACCGTGGAGGATGATTTTACCCTCTATTGACGATCCGAACATAAACTCTTTAGTTGGTAGTTGTTGGAAAGCTTTTAATAGGAAGAATTCCTTTTGAACTTTGGTTTCTTAGCACAAGAGCTCAAAACATAGATAATCCAACAAATTTTTCAACCCAAATCTTGGCTATTTATAGAGGTTTAGAGGCTTTGAATTAGAATAATTGTCCAATTAATAGTCCCTTTAATAGAGGATTAATTTCCTGTCTTTAATCCAATGAATTCGTAACTGCAATTTTTAATCACCTAGATTTATAACTGAAATGTGCATCTTAACTTTATATCTGCATTTTGGCTTTTCGTTGCTCATGTGTTACGCTTAGACCTGTGTTTGGGTGTAAATGAGAATAGTTTTTATCTTTTGAAGTTTTAAAGTGAAAATGCGACCCTACAGGTTTTAGTTATACTTAACTCAAAATGTACTTAGAGTACGAATCTTTCTGTAATTGATGATCTACTTTTTGGCACAAATGAGGATAATTTGTATCCTATAAGGATATGGAGTGAAAACACGACCCAGCAGGACTAGCATTTTAGCTTTCAGTAACATGTCTTGTTTGATTAGACCTGCATTTGAGTGCAAGTAAGGATAATTTTTATTCTTTAAAACTTTAAAGTGGAAACGCAACCTATTGGGGTTCGTATTTTAGCTATACTTAGCTCAAAATATAGATTTTTTAATGTGTCCATAAAATAACTTTATTTAGCCTAGAATGTGGATTTCTCTATGATTGATTATCTACATTTTGGCTCCTAACAATATATCTTACTTGATTTGACCCGCATTTTATTGGAATGGTAATAATTTTTATCTTTTAGGATTTTGGGATCAAAACACAACTCTGCATTTGAAACTTTTGAAATGCGGGTTAAATTCACATTTAACTAAGGATGGTTTTCATCCTTTATGTAAAGCCAAAACACAACCCTAAGGAATTCACTTTTTAATTACTTTGTGAAACTTGGATCACTGTGGCTGAGAATCCACGTTTTGCCTCTTAGCAATTAACATTGTTTGTTTAGACCCGCGTTTAGAAATGAATAAGAATAACCTCAGCTTTTTAAGATTTTGAGAGCAAAAAACGACCCAGAGGGGCTCGTGTTTAGTCTTTACTTAGCTCAAAATATGAGCTTTCCATTAGCTATTTTACTTAGCTTAAAATATAGATCTCTCTAAATGAGGAGTCGCGTTTTAACTCCTTAGCCATTTTTAAGGCTTCTGTAACTGGCGTTTGTTTATTTTTGGAGAGATCCTTCATCTCTTGATATTGTAGAACTAAAACATGACCTTATGAGAGTCGTGTTTTAGCGTTTTTTTAGTTTAAAATGTAGATCTCTCTCTGGTCGATAATCTGCATATTAGCCATTTTTGGCTTGAAATGTGAATCCCTCTTTAGTTGTTGATCTGTGTGTTAGCCATTTATGGCTTGAAATATGGATCTCTTTTTAATTGATGATTCACGTGTTAACCATTTTAGGCTTGAAATGTGAATCTCTCTTTGGTAGATGATTCACGTATTAGCCATTTTAAGCTTGAAATGCAGATCTCTTTTTAGTTATTGATTCACGTATTAGATATTTTAGACTTAAAATGTGGATCTCTCTTTAATTGATAATCCACGTGTTAGCTTTATCTCTTTTTTTTAAGCTAAGGTTCTCCATTGTAGCGGTGAGAGATGATCAAATTTTTCATTGATAATTTTAACACCGAACTTTGGAGTTGAGATCTTCTCTTGGATTTGAAGTAACCTTGTATGGCTCTAGAAATAAAATAGTAAAATTCATTAAGAGATAAGAATCTCTAGGTTCAAAAAGAGTTAAAACTCTTTAAGAGATAGAAATGTGTAGATGATAAAAATGAAAGAGTAAAACTCTTTAAGAGATAAGATTTATATTCTTCTTGTATTAGAGATCCTTTCTGCACAAGTGTGTAGATCATCTCATAGAGGTTTTTTCTCTCCTTTAGTCTTAAACTTGGCTTTTTATAGGAGTTTAGGGGAACTAAACGATAGTATTTTATTAACTAAAATTAAAACTAAAGCTAAAAAATTTTAAATTTATTGGAAATAAAATTATTGGTCAGATGGATTAAGTCCTGATAGAATAATTTACTGGATGTGTTTATACTTTTTTTTTATCTAAGTTGCATAAATCACATAGTCTTCCTTCAGCCAGAAAATATATCATTGAAGTATAAAATCTAATAAAGTTGCAAACTTGATATTTTAAATAACTTCTTTCAATTAAATTTATATGTATTTTGAGTTTATCTAATTATAAAATATAAATAATAAAAATAAACATTCAAACTCTAAGTATATATTGTGCCTAAATAGTGTACAGTATATCAAAAATTAAACAACGAATATATTATCAACAATAAATCATCAAATACTCAAAATCATATATAAAACCTAATAAGATAATAGAGAATCAAAAATATCAACTTTACATAAATCAATTAAAAATAATAAGAATATAAATCACATACTAGCAAATTACCTAGGATTTGTTATCCCATCTGAACGAACACAAGAATTTAGCCATTTATCTCATCATAGCCATGAATAAAAGAAAAAAGAATTCTTTTATTGACATCTATGAAAGAGCACGAAAATTTAAATCTTGAATCTCTAATAACATAAATTGCTTTCTAAAACCTTTCTACCTCTCAAAACTATTTTTTTAATTACATAGTATATTTATATCCTTACAAAATTTTAACAAGAATTATATTTACAAGGAAACTCTGTTTTCTCTCAAAAACATTAAAAAAAAATCAAACTATAGATGTGGGTTTCCAAAGCTCCATCGATAGCCGCTCTCGGATTTGCATTACTGTCGATAGCTGTCGACAGTCAAAAGAGAGCTATCAACAGCCAGACTTGTAAAACCATAGTTTTGAACTGATATTTGAGATACGTTTCGATTTTTCGATTTTCTTGTCTATAAAACCCTGCATAAAGACTACAAAATACTAAAAAAAAACATCATAGTGGAGAATTTGATTAATAAAATTAGTTTTTTTATTAATTTCTTGTATCAATCAGCAAAATTTGATTACGCTTGTATAAAATAAACTAAAATAATTACACTTTTTAAGTGTACTCACAGCCCCAACTTGAGCTTTGCTAGTCACTAACAAAATTATCAAATTAAGAAAATTGACTAAAGAATTAACTAAAAAAATAAATCCTAACTCACTTTCGTAGGAATCACGATTGCACTTAGCACGTGCAACACACCATTAAACTCCTAAATTATCCTAGTGGACGAGTATTGTCTCGTGAGAGTTTCCAGTAATGTTATCCACAAACATCAAGAAGTGTTTGGGTTCAAGAAATAAATAAAATGAAAAATATGGATAAGTGTAAAATAAAGGAAAAAATATTACATATCTTATTATTAACTATCTATACTATTTTTGCTTTTCATTGTTTTTTCATATCAACTCTGCCAGTACTATGCACTGCTTGTCCCAAGGCAGGATAAAGGAGGAGGGTTGTGGTAGGCTAATGACAGCCAACGTAAAATATTATCACATATTATGATATGAACCAAAATATGAATTTTGTTGGGTCGTTTCCTACTGAGCGACGCGCTACATCGAAACCCGGGTGTAGTGAAAAATGTGTGAGGGTTACTAGGTCGTCGCCCAGAAACGATGCGCCTCATCGGCGCCCAGATATGGTGTCAAATATAAGAGAGTTCCCACATCTTAATCAGCGGGTGGGGGTAAAGAAGTTAGCTCATAAACATAAATTTTGATTGGTATCATGAAATATAGATTCCCTTACAGGTAGATTAGCACAATTAGTTGATACTATAATTAGAAGGAGGATTAATATTTTGTGCATGCAGGAGACTAAGTGAGTAGGTGAGAAAGTTAAAGTCATAAAGTCTTGGGGTTATAAAGTTTGGTATACGGGTAGAGATAGAAATCATAATATGGTAGGTGTGATCATAAATAAGCAATTACTTGGAGATGTAGTGGAGGTTAGGAGGAAGGGTGATAGAATTTTATTAGTTAAACTTATTTTAGACGGAGAGATTTTTAATGTCATTAGCGCCTATGCACCACAAGTAGGACTTGATGAATCCAGTAAATATCAATTTTGGGAGGATCTAGATAAGATAGTATAAGGAATACCCGTTAGAGAAAAACTATTTATTCGTGGTGATCTTAATGGGCATGTAGGAAGTAGTCATAATGGGTTTGATAGTGTACATGGAGGATTTGATTTTGGAGAAAGAAATGAAGCAGGTAACTCAATTCTAAATTTTGCTTTGTCTTATGATTTAATTTTAGCGAATACTTGGTTTAAAAGAGAGAGTTTCTCACATAGTTACTTTTAAAAGTGGATATGCAAGCCAAATAGATTTTTTTAACTAGGAAAGTAGATAGAGCTAGTTGTATCGATTGTAAGGTAGTACTAGGTGAGAGTATAGTTACCCAATATAGACTCTTAGTTTTAGGTATCCAGATTAGATAAAAACTTAGAAAGATTAAGTATAATTTAGATCATACGATTAAGTGGTGGCAATTAGAAGGTAATCAAAAAGTTTTTGTAGATAGAATAGTACAAAAAGCAGATTGGAGAGATCATAATGATCTAATGTAATATGGAACAAAATGACTAGCTGCATTAAAAGGATAGCTAAAGATATATTCGGTGAGTCGAGAGGCGGTACTCCACCATGTAAGGATACATCAAGGTGAAATGAAGAGGTAAAAATGCTATTAAGATTAAGCAAGATCTTTATAGAGATTTAAATAATAATAATAATAATAATAATGGAGTAAGTTTTGAGAAGTATAAACTAGCAAAGAAGGAGGCTAAGAAAGCTGTTCAGGATAAAAAAAAAAAACTAAATTATATAAACAAGTGTATGAGAAGTTAGATAATAAAGAGGCAGAAAATGATATATATAGAATTGCTCAAATAAGAGAGAGAAAGGCTAAAGACTTATGTACTGTAAAGTGTATTATAGATGAGGATCAGATAGTTCTAGTTCGAGACGAAGAGATTAAAGAAAGATGGAAAATTTATTTTGATAGATTATATAATGGTAGTTTTACTCAAGATTTGGGAGATCTTAATATTCAATGTGAGGATATGAATCATAGTTTTATGCGTAGAATTAAAGAGTCTAAAGTAAAAAATATTTTGAAGAGAATGAAATTAAGAAAAACTGTTGGTCCAGATGAGATTCCTATAGAGATATGGAGATATTTAGGAGGGATTGGTGTGAAGTGGCTAACATATTTTTTTTAACAAGATTTAGCAAACTAAGAAAATGGCAAATGAATGGGGGAGGAGTATCCTAGTACCTTTGTATAAGAATAAAAACGACATTCAGAGTTGTTCTAACTATCGGGGAATAAAACTCATGTGTCACACTATGAAGCTTTGGAAAAGGGTAATTGAACATAGATTGCGACAAACTGTTAAAATATCGGAGAACCAGTTTGGATTTATACCGAGATGATCGACGACAGAAACGATTCATTTATTTCGTCAACTTATAGAGCGATTCCGAGAGAGAAATAAATATTTGTATATGGTATTTATTGACTTAGAGAAAGCCTATGATAAGTTTCCACGAGAGATACTTTGGTGGACACTGATGAAGAAAAGAATTCCCATCAAGTATATCGACATAATTAAGGACTTGTATGATAGAGTAATGGCCAATGTCAGAATATGTGGCGGTTTAACAAGTGATTTTTCTATTACAATTGGATTGCATTAAGGATCTGCATTAAGCCCATTCTTATTTGCTATAGTAATGGATGAGCTTACTAAAACCATTCAGGATGAGATACCTTGGTGTATGCTATTTGCTGACGATATTGTCTTAGTTGATGAAACAAGAGTAGGGGTAAATGCCAAGTTAGAGTTATGGCGGCATACATTAGAATTTAGAGGTTTTAGATTGAGTATGTCTAAAACAGAGTATATGCAGTATAAATTTTAGTAAACGACGGACCATAAACTATAATGCTATAAAACTTGATAGGCAAGAGATACAAATGAGCAGTCAGTTTGGATATTTGGGTTCTATTATTTAGAATGATGGAGAAATTGATAATGATGTTAACTGTAGAATATAAGCTGGCTGGTTGAAATGGAGGAGGGCAACGGGAGTTTTATGCGACCGTAACATTCCGTTAAGATTGAAAGGAAAATTTTATAGGACTGTTATTAGGCCAGTTTTATTATATGGCACGGAATATTGGGCTATAAAAAAACGTTATTCACAGAAGATAAGTGTAGTAGAGATGTGCATGCTTCGTTGAATGTACGACAACACTAGGCGAGATAAAGTGATAAATGAAGATATTCGTGTTAAGATAGGTATAGTTCCCATCGATGAGAAGATGCAAGAACATCGCTTACGATGGTTTGGTCATGTGCAACGTAAGCCTATAAGTGCACCAGTTCGAAGAGGGGAGTTTATCAATGTAGGACAAGTTAAAAGAATGAAGGGAAGACCGAAGAAAATATGGATGGAGGTGATACGCAAAGATATGGAGTTTAGAGATTTAAATAAGGAGATATTACTTAATAGAAATGAATGGAGAAGGAATATCAAAGTGATCGATCTGGCGTGATTCTTTTTTTAGTTCATGTAGCGTACCCCAAATACTTGGGATAAAAGCCTTAGTTGTTGTTGTATTGTTTTTCCATATCAAGTTCAGTTAGAGATATGCACATAGATATTTATAAAGATATCGACCTTAACAAATCATTTATAATCTAATACTTTTATGTACCTATCATGATCATTTAAATCATATCATAGATATATTTTTATATTCAATTATTCTCTCCTATGCTCCCTTGTGATTGTGTATATATATATATGAGTCTTATCAAGTATCAAACATATAAGAATTCTTTATATATATATATATATATATATATATATATATATAGAGAGAGAGAGAGAGAGAGAGAGAGAGAACAGGAAATTTACAGGCGGTGAAAGGAGTTCTTTAACCGCCGCTTAGGTGGCCCAATATAATTATTACACGTGGCGCCACTTAAGATACAAATAAAAACTCTCTTAACCACCATTTGAGTGACGCCACGTATAATAATTGTATTGGGTCATCTAAGCGGTGGTGAAGGAACTCCCTTCACCATCGGTGAATTTTTCGTTTACTCATATATATATATATATATATATATATATATATATATATATATATATATATATATATATATATATATATATATATATATATATATATATATATTCTTATTTTTTTTCATAAACACTTGCCTTTTTTGTGAACATTTATACTTACCGAGACACAAATGCCTAGTTACTTAGTTTATGTTCATAATAAAAGTTCATAAGTATCATTCGTATGAATAGGCAGAGTTACTAAGGCACACAAATCCAACTACTTAACACTTACTTTCTCTTATTTATTATATATATTATATTATATTTTTTCCAAAGTATATTGCCTTAGTACCTATTATTATTATTATTATTATTATTATTATTATTATTATTATTATATATACTGTTTTTAATCTATACGATAGGCCTTCCATTTAAATTTTTTTCTTTATTATCAAATTTTCATGATTTATTGTGTAAGTGTTTAAAGTGCATGCTTGATTTAAATCTTAGGTATCCATATATTTTATTGTAGGATTTAAAATCTCAATAAGATTACATAAAACTACTATCATATAACATCAATATTTAGATGTCAATCTCATAAACATACTATGTAAAACACTTCTAATCTTACTCTTTACTTCAAAGAAATGAGAAAAATTGAAAATTTTTAATTTTTATAATTTTATAGGTTAATTAGTTAGTTTTAATACATATGATACAATAAAGTAAATTGTGTTTATCCACTCCCCGACTTAAATTATGCTGTGTTCTCAATGCATCAAGAATATAATTATGCAAACAATACACTAAGAAATAATATAAAAAGTTAAGAGTAGAAAACACCTAGTTTTGTCAGTTCTCCAGAAAATTCACTCCATCAAATAGTCAATATCAATGATACTACTGATGATTACCTTTTTGTCACTTGCATCTTTGACATTGGCGGAACTCTGTGGTCCCCTAGCTTGTCTCTCCGTCTTCATCGGGAGAAACGTTAGCATCCTCACAAGCTATTTGTCTAAAAACTTTCGTAAGGAGTCGATATTGACGTTATTAACGTTGCTCAACTCAGGCTTGCCGAGTCTCGATGATTTGCAACCTTTCATTGAATGTATTAGTCAGCTTTATTATCGACTTATTCAATGTGTGGAGTCTGATATCTACTGGTTGGGTGGCCTCAGCTACTGCACCTCCTTGTTCCTATTGTTGCTCCACAAGGCCAGCCCGTAGGGTAGCACCTTCTGATTGCTCTTATTGTATTGGTTGCTCCTGCTAGGCTGTCGAGCGTTCATACTCCTTCGAAAACAATTGTATCCCTAAATGGTTGCATGGGCTAGGCAAAAATGTCAGTTGATGACAAATCAATCATATTGCTCATGTAAACTTTCGTATCAAAGATGACAAAACTAGAACTGACTTTTGCACTCTTGGATGTTGGATACACTCATGGACTTACCCCATGCATTGAATAATTGCGAAGTACATGATGAACGCAACATCGAACGGGCACCTTTTTGGAATCATATTTAATAACATCACATCTCTTGAATATAATTCTGTTTGTAGAGGACGGTATGATGTTATATTTTATGAATAAGCTTTCCAAAACGTACTCTTGCCTCAAGTATCCTACTTTCAAGAAAATTTCGTTGAAAGTGTAATCACTGATGTGTGTGCAAAACTCTTTAAATTCTCGGGAGCTGCTTGGTATTTCATTAACTTTGTCAACAAATGATGGTTCTTTTTCAGGCACATCGGGGATAGGAATAGCTTGTAAAATCTCTTTTTCTTGTGAATGGTACTTCCCTACCACTTCCTTTTGAATAGTTGATCTCTAATTTCCAGTTACAGATTGGCATAAAACTCTTGTACTATTTATTTGTATACTGGCGTGTGTTTATGCAAAGTATACTATACCAATCCTGCAGCCTGCATTTGTGCTGTAATGGCAAGATTCTCGTGGACGTGTGAATAATCAATCGCTTGTTTGGGCCAAAGTTTAAATTCCTCATACTTCTCAAAGAGCTTCTTATTCACTTTCGTAGCTCAGTATCTTAGTAGAGGAGATGGGCTTGAAGATTCTGCTCTTGTCATCTTAGAAATAGTTTGCTTTCTTAGTCTCATCCTGAAAAATAATCAAAAAATATATTTCTTAACATAATATTATAATTTCTCAAAATTAGTCATGAATTTTAACACATATGTAATATATTTTTTCTATTCTACTCTTTTTGTATAGGTTCATTTCTTTATTCCCTTTTGTTTTTAATTTTATAACTCCCAATTCCTCTTTTATATATATATATATATATATATATATATATATATATATATATATATATATATATATATATATATATATATAATTTTATTTCAATTTCACTCTTAATGCATGAATTTGATATATATTAATTATTCAAATAATCCATGATTTATTATGCTAAAAAGTTGAGATTTTTATTTGATTTACCTTTGAATTGGCATATATTTTCAATTATTTCGAGAAATTCATCAAAAATTTGTAAAAATCAGCTAAACCACTCCAAAACTACTAAGAAGTACAGATCTATCTTTAATCTACTCGAATTTGTTCATATAAATTTTAGATCTTGATTTTTGAAATAAAAATCTAATTTTTTACGAAGAACAACCCATGAAAAATCAAAAATTTTTCAGGGGGATCACCTAGCTGACTTCACCTGAATTGACACTGGTGCGACTCTCCTGGGGCCTCGATGGAGGGAGCCGGAAGCTGCGTGTACGGGAGTCGCCTCTGGTCGCCTCACTCACTCACTCACTCAAAAATTTTTGTTTTGAATATAATAAAGCAACAAGGAGAGTCTTCCACATTTGTACTAATGTTGTGCTTGCTCTAGTAAGCTTCAATTTAAATAGCTTGGAAAAGATGAAAATTATTTATTTAGTGCTATAGAATACCAATATGCGATATTTATAAGGGAGACTGTCTTCCTTTCTGCGAAGTACTACAATTAACAATGTACATTTGTAGTAGAAAATTCATATCAGTAGTTCCCAAGGCTCAAGTCCATATTGTTATACACTAAATCTGTTTCGAGTCCATAATTGTTGGCGTAGGAATTGGAATTAGAAAAATACTTTAAAGAAAAGTTGTACAATGTTGAATTATATTTCTATAAGTCTAACGATGGGCTTAATTGGAATCTAGGATCTCAAAAGATATTGTGGTTTCACTGAATTTGGTGATGAGCACCGCTTATACACAGTCACGTTAACTTTAAGCTCTTTTGACAAGGACAAGTTGAGAATTAGAGGAAAAGCACAAAATACAAGTTACAGGTAATTGAACTAGCTTTCCCACGAGTTTAAAATCAGCTCAATTTGGATTCGAGATCAGAAGATATGGATTAAATCAAACTGGTATGCCAGCCGCACTGTAATAAAGTAAACATCAATTTCAAGGTCGGTTTTGAAAATGATAATATGCAAATTAGAAATATTAAAGAAGTGAAGCTTAAGATCTTCTAATTATCTTTCCACCAAGTCTAATATCAGCTCAATCTGAACTCTATATCAAATGATATAAAGGTTTACCCAAAGTTGTGCACCAGCTTGGCGATGGTAAACCTCGAGGTCGATGAGGCTAACTAGAGCTTGCGGACGATGAGGCTAGCCCTTCGCAACACTAAAGCCTCGCCGACCCTAGTTGCGGGTGAGGCTAAGCCCATCAACGGAGCTTGCTTCCGACGAGGCTAGGTGTTGTGCAACAGCATTTGACTTTGAGTTCAAATTTGAAAGGATTTGAGATGGAATTAAAAAGTATAATTAGTGAAAATATGATAATATATTTTTGTTTTAACTTAATTATTGCAGTCCAAAAATCATGTTCTGAAATATCTTGGAGTAAGAAATTTACAAAGAGAGAGTAAACGGGAAATTTACCGATGGTGAAGGGAGTTCCTTCACTGTCGCTTAGATGATCCAATAAAATTATTATACGTAGTGCCACTTAAAGGAAAGTTAAGAGAATTCTTTTATTTGTTATCTTGAGTGGCACCACGTGTAGTAATTTTATTGAGCCACCTAAGCAGCGGTGAAGAAACTTCTTTCTTCGCCCGTGAATTTTCTATTTTCTCCCATATATATGTGTGTGTGTGTATGTGTGTGTGTGTGGGTAGAGAGAGATGTAAATGAGCTGATAGTTCACACAAGTTAACTGAGCTGCAGTTTATTTCTATTATCTCTAATAAATATTTTTGAAAATTTTCTTTTGGATTATTATCTCATCCCTTTAGAGTTCACTCATACCAAATTTCTTGGGTTTTAGTTTTGATTCAAGTATCCATCAAGTTGACACAAATTTTAACGGTTTTTAATAAATAAACATTTTGTGCCCACTTGATGAAAATATAAATGAACTCCAAAATTCATAAAATTTAATATTATTAAAGTTAAGAAAGTAGAGATCTTAACTTTAGAAAAAAATTGAAGAAAAATTATTAGATTTCTATATTTTTGCTCTAGCTCAAGTAATTTTTCCTGAGCTGACAGCTCACCTACAGTAATTCCATATATATATATATATATATATATATATATATATATATATATATATATATATATATATATATATATATATATATATATGAGAAAAATGGAAATGAACTGACAACTCAAGCAAGTTATCTGAGCTGCAGTTCATTTTCACTATCTCTAATAATCTTTTTTTTAAAATTTCTTTAGGATTATGATCTCGACCCCCTAGGATTCACTCATACCTAATTTATTGGGTTTTAGTTTTGATTTAGCTCTCTATCAAGTTAATACAAAATTAACGGTTTTCAATAAAACATTTCGTATACATTTGATGGAAGGATAAATATACTCCAAGATTTATAAAATTTAATCCGAAAGAAGTTAAGGAGGTAGAGATAATAAATGTAAAAAAAAATGAAAAAAAATCATTGGATCATTATAGTTTTGCCGTTAACTCATATAACTTTTCCTGAGCTAGCGGCTCTCCTACAATAATCTCTCTCTCTCTCTCCCTCTCTCTCTCTCTCTATATATATATATATATTGTAACACCCCGGTTTTTTAGCTGCTTCCCAAAAAAAAGGACACTACATAAAAGTTATACTAGACAATCCAACAGTCGCAGAATTTTGGAATAATCATAACTACTTTTACAATCAAATTAATAAATAATCCATGTGAACTGAAAGGATTCTATTCATGCAAAAAATTAATTATATAAGTTGGCTCACTGTTTTGAATATGAACACAAAATAAACAAAAGATAATAGCAGTGCCCAAACTAAAGGAAATATAAACAAAATGTACAAAGACTCTCCAAAAGGTACTTCACTGCTTACTGTCTCTCGGTCTGTTCAATGAAGTACGGATCTTTAGTTAGGGCTACTTTCCCTTCTTCACCTTCCAAATATGGGTTTAAAATATAGGAGATTAAACTTAGCAAGTAATACTTTAATAAGAGAAAATATGTAATATCAAAGTACATGAGTATCAATGTACGTGGATATGTTTATGTCAGTGTTGTTCATGAACATATAAATTAAGCATATAAACAATTAGCATAAATAAATAAATGAACATAATAATAATTACTCTATTTATTTTACTCATTTGTTCTATTGGTTTCAGTCATCATCTAAATTAATTCTAGAAACTGTACATATGGTTAAGATAGTGTTATTCACCATTGTCGTATAAGTGCCCGTACATATCTGGGTCACGACCTCAATCGCATGGCGCTGAACTATAGCATACCGCTAGGTATTCAATTCAATTCTCATACTGTATTACAGTAACAGATATACCACACTGGTATCAATTATAAATCGGTGATGTAGTATCACCCAGGCCACTGCAATAAAAAATTCTTGGCTTAAACATTGCAATAATCCTTATACAACATGATTCTTATTTATCATATAGTTTCTTTCATCCCCGAGTTCAACGCCACAACATGATTTCTTTTATGGTTTATTTATTTATGGTTTCAGTCAACCACTAGATTTGTCTCTGTAGGAACTCTATTAGCCTTTGGTGGTTTTTACTATTTTCATTTACATCACATGAGGTAACCCAAGGCAATCTTGCTTCTGAATGAATCTTCATTATCACACTAACATGAAATATCAACATTCAACAAAAAAAAAATTGCTTGCAATTCTATTTGCTCATGAGGTTGGAAAATAGAAATAACAAAAAGAAAAAGATGACCAGAAGGTTTTATCTGTTGGCCATGATCAAGGAATTTGACCATGCTATTAACCCAATGAAATATAATGTTAAGCATACTCAACAAAAGTAAAATTCATGTCTTACCTTTTCCTGAATATATATATATATATATATATATATATATATATATATATATATATATATATATATATATATATATATATATATATATATATATATATATATATATATATATATATACACACAATATCCATTCTAAATCTTAAACATACTCCAACATTCCTTTATATAACGCTCCAAAGTTGAGTCTGAATACTTATAAGCACGTTGGTATAGGGTTCTTATCACATATATATTAAGTTTGTTATTATTATTATTATTTTGTTCATGATGGAAAAATAAATAAAATATGGTCTCCCTACTTAGAGTTCGTCTATCAAATTATCCAGTAATCTGGTTCAGTTCTCAATATCAATCAATAGTTCAAATTGTGAACCAAGAATATTCACCAATAAATTACATACACAATATAGATTAATTTTTTTTAATAAATGAACAAATAATATGAGTGTTATTTACATCAAGTCCCTTTTAATTTTTTTTGATTTCTTGAATCTCCTTTTCTTTTCCCTTCTTCTCTCTCTCTATATATATATAAAATCACCTGAGTTTTTCTTCTCTGTCGGGTGTTTGAGGGGAATGATGAGGATGATGTAATAATTTTTTTTTTGTCCTTCACTTTCTTTTGACACCTTAGCCATTAAACTTCTCTCCATGTGACAGCTCAACTCTTCTTTGCCATTAGAACGTTGGTGGAGACACCGCATCACCAATTAAAAGGATAGGGTGCCTTTAGAAATTTGCTTTAGAAATAAGGTGTGTATAAAGTAATTTTAAATTTATTTAATTTTTTATTATTTGAAGCTCCAGTAAATATTTTCTAAATACTATCAAATTTATGTAGGACGTAGTACATAACGAGAGGAATACTAAAAAATTATCTATTTCTCATTTCAATGTCCGAAATAAAAGTACTAAAATTCCAAAATAATTAAAAGGATAATTTAATATTATTAAATTAGCAAATTTGGGAATATTTTCGGACTTGCAAAGAAATTTTTTATAACTCATAAATATTAGAAAACTAATAACTTTGAAGACCGAATGTCATTTGGAGTCACGAATTTAAACTTACGTTCACTAAAAGTTATTTTGGTATTCAAATTTGACTTCGATAGTCTTATTCGACACGATCGGACTTAAAAGAGGAATACAGGTAGCACGAATTTTGAGATATTATATCATATCCACCTAACAATAGATTTTCATTCTCAAAATTCTAAATTGAAAGACATGGCAGTATACACGAGTATATACTGATATGAAAATAAATTCGATTGACATACTTGATCATGAGAAAAAGTATAGGTACTTTATCCTAATATCTTTCTCAAGCTCCCAAGTAGAATCTCTTAGTAATTGTACATCCCATGAAACAAGAACCAACGGTTTCACTTTTTTCTTCAGGACTTTCTTCTGCCGGCCGATAATTGCTACGGGTTGCTTCTCATACTTTAGGTCTGATTTTAAATCTACCTCGGACAGATCTACTACTTTATGTTCGTCACAAAAAAAAAATTCTCAACTGTGATAGGTGAAACACATTATGAATAATTTATATTTTTAGTGGTAATGATAATCTATAGACAAGATTTTCTATCTTTTCTATGATCATAAAGAGCCCGAATTGCATTATTGCCTCTGGTGCCCCTGAGTAAGCCTGTAAGAAAATCCATCGATATTTATTCTCACTTCCACTCTAGTAATTCTAGTGGTTGGATCAATCCAGCCGTTCTCTGATGTTCAACCTTCACTTGCTGGCAAGTGGAATATTTAGATATGTATCTGACATCTCTTTCTTCATACATGTCCACCAGAAATACTTTTTCATATTGTTATATATCTAATTAATTCCAGGATGTATGGAGTATGTTGATTTATGAGTTTTTTCTAAAACTCTCTTACCTTCCCCTCAAGCACCCATAATATTTCTTTGAATCTAATAGATTCATTTGAGTACATCTTCAATTTTAGCCTCTTGCCTACTTCTATTTTATTCTTTAACCTCTGAAAGTTTTCATCTTCAACTTGAGCATGCTTAATCTGCTCTATCAATGGTGACTATAACTGTTCATAAGTTGTGTTGTCACTCCTAGTAAAATTACTTCTAGTTCCAACCTTTGCATATCTAATAAAATCTCTTTTTGCTGAGTTAATCTCTCTATTGCAGGCGTTCTACTCAGGGCATCTGGCACTAAATTAATCATCCTTGGATGATACTTAATTTCCAAGTTATAAGCTGCTACTAACTCTAACCATCGTTTCTGTCTCATATTCAGTTCTTTTTTGAGTAAAAATATACTTCAAACTTTTATGATCAGTGTATACCTCTACCCTCTGTCCTAATAAGTAATGTCTCCAAATCTTCAAAGCATAAATCATGGCCACTAACTCTAAATTATGAGTTAGATAATTTCTCTCGTGACGTCTCAGCTGTTTTAATGCAAACTCAATCACTCTTCCATTGTATGTCAACACGCATCCCAATCCCTATTTTGAAGCATCACTATAGACTTTCATTCCTCCGTAATTGTCTGAAATTGCCAATACTGGTGCTGCTGTTAGCCTCCATTTTAATTCTACAAATATCTTATTACATTCCTCTATTCAGACATATTCCACTCCTTTTCTAGTCAATTTAGTTAGAGGGGATGTGAGTTTTGCAAAATCTTGTACAAACTGCCTATAATACTCAGCCATCCCTAGAAAACTGTAAATTTTTGACACTGATTTTGGTATAAACCAATCCATTACAGCTTCTATATTCTAAGAATCTACTGATACACAATCTCTAGAAACTATGTGATCCAAGAAAACAACTTTATTCAACCAAAATTCTCATTTACTCAGTTTTTCATATAATTTTTACTCTTTTAGAGTTTGCAAAACTATCTTCAGATGCTTAGCATGCTCCTCTCTATTTTAGAGTAGATTAATATATCATTAATAAATACTACCACAAATTTATTTTGATACTAAGCAAAAATATGGTTCATCAAATTCTTAAATACTGCTGGAATATTAATCATTCCAAACGGTATCACCAAATATTCATAATGACCATGTCTAGTTTTAAATTCAGTTTTTAGAATATCTCATATTCGGACCCTTACTTGATGGAATTCGAAACGAAGATCTATCCTTAAGAATACCCTTTCTCTTCATAGTTGATCAAACAGATCAGTTATCCTCTGTAATGGATGTTCTCCATAAAATTCTTGCTTTCTTCCATTGATTACAATGATTTTCAAAAGTACAATGAAAGAAGAACTAAAGAAAAACAAACGAGAGAATTTATATATTATCACTCTTTTTTACAAAAAAAAAGTGGGTTCTTAATGTCACGATGGGGTCTATCTAGTAGTTCCTGTTGACTATCCGACGTGAAGATCTCTCTTTGATGAAAAAGAACAGTCAGCCCTAGCTCTCTCTTGGCTGGTCCAAAATCTTCAAGGCTCACACGCGTAACTTGATCTGCCAAAGGTCCCCTAAAGTTTCATCATGGAGGTTATTTATAGACTTTAGTTGGTTATCAGAGTTTCTTTAGGGATAGGTATGGAAGTTCTTTGTATTCATCAAGTCTTCTAATCAAATATTTGATTTTGGTTAAATCTCTTGAGTTTGTATTTAGTGGAATTTAATTTTGGTATTGAATGATTCCAAATCTCAATCAGAACCAATTACAGATTCTGAGAATCTGTCAATGCGGAGTTAATGACTCTGAACGTGAAGCTAATGACTTAGCTTCTCGTTATACTCTTAGCGTGAAGCTAAACTTCTGGCTGACATGAAGCTAAGAAATAGCTTCATGTTTGACTAGTCGCAGAGCTATTTACTTCTCCTTTTCCTTGAAATTTTCTCCTTCAACAGGACCCCTCCAAAGTTTTCAAAATTTCTATGATTGACAATTTTTGAAATACTTTGGATCCACAATCTTACAGTGAATCCATGACTTACATGAAGTTAGTCCTCTTTATCTTTGCATCTGCAGTCTATCTCTGCTCGGAATTCAAAGGGGCAGTTTTCTCCTTTCTAAACAGAGTTCCTCCTTCTTCTTCCTCACATTTTCAAGAAAGAAATTTCAGATTTCTGGAGACTCGAAGATCTCTCTTCTAGAGTTCCTTGACAATCTCTCTGTCTATTTCTTCGATTTTCCAGACTAATGGCGCCCAAAAAGAACGTCACCTCGCAAGGTCAATCCTCGTTGTCGGTCAGCGCAAGTAGCAGTAGCACCGGCCGTGGCAGTGACCGTGGCAGCGGCCCTGTTTACCACGCCCATTGGAGGTAAAATCTCCACCTTTGATACACACACACACACACACACACACACACACATATATATATATATATATATATATATATATATATATATATATATATATATATATACATATGTATATGCAGTAGTTGATTTGGCTTGGTTTCAGCCAGCCAATCGCCATTTCCACCAGTGAAATCACCATCGTACTTTGATCGTTCAGTCGACTTGGAGAAGAGACACACAGTCTTCCTTCTACGCAAGGTTATTTGTTAGCTTCGCGTCAAATGTTGCTACACAATGTTAACTTTAACTTTTGTGCTTTTTGCACGAAGTTATTGCTTAGTTTTGCATTTTAGCTTGATATGCAAAGTTACTACTTAGCTTCGTGTTTAGCTTCAATCGCAAAGTTATCGCTTAGTTTCGCATTTCGTTCTACACGAGTCTATCCATTAGCTTCGCGTTTCAACACTTATTGTTTTTCAATGACCTCATCTATTTTCTAATTTTGATTCTTTTCATTGCAGTGGGCTACTCAGTGGATCCTTTATCATGGAAGCACCACTTCGGATTCATCGGGGGCACTAATGGAGCAATTTAGTTTAGATTTACAGAGATCCCTGTACACTATCATGGTGTTAGAGAATTCCGTGAGAGACTGTTGAGACAGCCCCGCCACCGCAAGGAGGATAATAATTGACGCTTCATTTGAGGACGTGAGCCGAGAAGCTTTAGAGAAACCGGCTTTTCTTTTTGGTGACAAGGTGTTATCTTCAGATGAGATCCTATTCGAGGAAGAGAGCAAGTGGCTCTACCAAGTCGGGGATTTGTTGATGTTGTTGCCAGACATGGAGTGGAGTTACCCTCTGGTATATCTTCAAAGACTATTAGTCCCTCGTTAATTGGATTGGGACATCACTCGGGAACATGACGGGGTAGTAGTTGGAAAGTTTGGCGCTCGCAGGCCCTATTAGGATGGTCCAGGGAGATGCGTCACTGGACTCCTCCCGGGGAGAGTGACTAAAGAGTATCCAATGGGAGAAATCCCGATCTGCGCGAAGACCTTCATCAGAGATTTCGTGACAAAGGGCAGACAGTATCCTTTCCACAACTTCAGGATGCCAGGTTGGATCTGATCTACAAGCAAGATGTGGTGGGTTCGTCTTGTGGGGTATATGCTCGAGTCCCATGGACAAGTTCTAAAGGAGATATGCTTATATAAAGCGATCTAGAACATCCAAGACGGTCGTTCCCAGAGTCCATACCATCTATTCAGTCTTCTTAAGATTTTTAATTCCTAGACCAATACCTTCTTTACTCCAATGGGTGAGCTAGGACTTGCTTTCCACAAGATGTATGAAGTGTCAGCTCTGTCTATGGGTGAGGTCCCCTACAAGGAGTACATCTCGACCGCCAAGGAGTTGAACATGTTGAGGGCTAAGGATGAGCGCATCTACGAGACCTACTGGTAGATGATGTCTCATTATCGTATTTGCACCAACCTGGCCGAGACCAGAAGCCAAGAGATCGGCCATAAAATATGGGTGACTTACTTATTCAGAAACTTGTACGAGAGCCTGGCTAGCATATCTGGCCATAAGCCTATTGACAGAGATGAAATAGAATGACACATTGCTGAAACAAGAGACATATCATACACCACTGACTCAAACGAAGGAGGATTCAATCCCAGCACGGTGTTTCAGAGCTCTAACTTCCAAACTGAATTTCCAGTGTCAGATAGGGGCCTGATCGTCGAATTTGTAATGTTGTAGTTAAAAAGATGCGTTGTCCCGTCCCTTCCCAAGGATGCCATTGCCATTAATGTGGTCTACCCAGCTGTTCTACTTTCCTATAGACGACCGTTTGGACTTCTTCCAGTTATGGTGAGCAACCTCCAGACCGGGCTTCGAGCTCTTTCCATTGGTTTTCTTTCAAAAGATAAAGCAAATGGGAAAGACGAAGGGATCCACAAAAGTGATGACACCGAATCCCCGTGTGGAGGTACCCTATACTTATTTAATGGCGTGGCTCGTCATGCATTGTCCCTTATTGATGACCGCCACAAACTATTGTCCAATGGATAAGCCCTTCTTCGTGGAGATGTATGAACACTCCTCTTGGAAGAGTCATTACATGTCAATGATCCGCAAGATATTCCAGCACCATCAAAACTACGAGATCAACTATTGCTTTCTCAACTTTCCAGATGGCGGGTATGGGTCGGATTCAAGGATACCTTAGGATCGGGCAATTTTTCAATACTATTTTTTGGAGCTTTCTGGTGATTGTTGAGCATCCGTCCTAATCACCTCGTCTACCGTCAAGACAATATGTGCTATATTGAGCTATACACCCCGAGCCGCTTTGCTTGTCAGTTCGGCTACACAAAGCTATATGTGGGTAACCCGAACAAAGACTTGGCATATCAGGGGAACATTTTCAAAGGCGCACGAGACTGTTTCCACTTTGTAGTCAGGGGGATTGGTGCTGAATTCACTCTGCCTCAGAAGTCTCCCGTCCTGAACACCGTGCTCAGCTAATGTATGTGGTACCACACGGCTAACACTAAAGTGCCTAATTTCTATATCAACCATAGCTACTGCTAAGAGATTAAGGCCTTCTACTCTTGGCGCAAAGGAGCCAAGGGAGTCTGTGTAAACGGGATGGACGAATATTTGGACGTAGAGGCCGAGTCATCTGATAGTGGAGACAATTCTGATAGTAATAATACTGGTGACGATGCTGCCAGGTTTAGAGAAATTTCAACGGCTATCGGTGATGATGATGCACCCATTCAGAGTTCTTCACCTAAACATCGTCGGACGACCAGAGGCGAACCGGCTCAGAAGAAGTCAATTGAACTGACCCTTCCAATGATGGTAATTATTGAAGAAGTAGAGGTCCAGTTTGCAACTGATCTTCTAGCTTCGACGCTTCCGACAACGCTAGCTCAAGAGGATGTCCTAGCTCATTCCTACAACGCTAGATTAAGGAAGCCCTCTTGCGGGCCCCACCCGCGGGAGCCCTTCCACGGGTCCCACCCGTGGGAGCCCTCCCAGGGTGCCAACTCGCGGGAGCGCTTCCGGGGTGCCATGCTGCGGGTTTGCTCCCGCGGGTTGCTCCCACAGTTTTGCTCGCTCCCGTACTTTGATTATGTGATCCGAATTTTTAGGAATTAATTACGTAAATTTAATCGGGATTCTAAGGAAGAATTTGAGCCGGATTTGAAGTCTCCTTAATCTATAAGAAATGGGGAGTGGAATTCAGAAAAAGGAGATACTTTAGGAGGGGCAGAACTCAAAGAAACAGAGAGCGTCTTCCAAAAATCCAGAGGAGGAGAATTACCAAGATCTTTTTTCCTTCCCAATCCAGATCGGATGGTCAACGGAGTACAGAAACAAAACTCCACCACTGTCAGAACTCACAAATTAAAAAGGAAGTTGAAATCAATCTTTCCTCACTCTTGTAATCTCGAATTTATTCTCTTATAATTTTCTTTTATTATTGTAATTTCAAAGTAAATTCGTAATAGAAGGAAATCTATAAATTTTTTGGGCGTACAAGAATTGGCGAGCACAGTGGGACTTTCGACGACGCACTATAATCTTTAAACTTTTTTTATTCGGAGCTTAGGCGTCATCGCCGGATAACGGTCAAGAAAGGTGAGGCATCATCGCTTGTCAAAATAAGTGAGGCATCATCGCCACAAAAAAAATTGACAAGACGTCATCGTCTGTCTAAAAAAAAAGTGAAACGTTATCACCCACTAAAAATATGAGGCGTCATTGCCCATTAAAAAAATTCAAGACTGAAAAAAAAGGGTGAGGCGTCATCGTCCATCTATCAAAAAAATATAAATAAAAAAGATTTAAAAAATTTAATAATAATATTTTAAAAAAAGTGAGGCATTATCGCCCAAAAAAATAATAAAAATTAAAAAATAAAATTGACAAGACTCTCAATATATATATATATATATATATATATATATATATATATATATATATATATATATATATATATATATATATATATATATATATATATATATATATATATATATATATATGGGATTACTGTAGGTGAGCCGCCAGCTCAGAAAAAGTTACGTGAGCTAGCCGCTAATCTATAACGATTCTATGATCTTTTTTCAATATTTTTTTACAATTATTATCTCTACCTCTTTAACTTCTTTTGGATTAAATTTCATTAATTATGAAGTTCATTTACCTTTTCATCAAGTGCATACAAAATGTTATATTCATTGAAAACCGTTAATTTTGTGTTAACTTGATGGAGGACCAAATCAAAACTAAAACCTAAGAAATTGGGTATGAGTGAACCCTAAGGGGTCAAGATTATAATACAAAAGATTTTTTAAAAAAAATATTATTGAAGATAGTGGAAATGAACTATAGCTCAGATAACTTGCGTGAGTTGTCAGCTCATTTCCATTTCTCTCTCTCTCTCTCTCTATATATATATATATATATATATATATATATATATATATATAAAGGATAGAATCATGCGGTCCTGCGCACTCGCGAGATATACCCACTGGATGCAATCGCGGGACCTGCGGGTTGCAACCCACGGGATACACACGCGGGATGCAACCTGAGGGAAGCAACGCGCGGGTTGCAAGCCGCGAGTTGCCGAAAAAAATAAAAAAAAATAATTAATTAAAAGTAAAAAGATAAAAAAAAAGAAAGAAAACAAAAAAAATTAAAAATAAAAAATATTAAAAAGTTAAAAATAAAAAATATTAAAAAAATAAAAAATAATAAAATAATAAAATAAACAATAATAATAATAATAATAATAAATAATATAAAAATAATAATAAAAAACAAATATTATAAATAAACTAAATAAAAAAATAAATATAAAAAAATTTTAAAAGTAAAAAAAGAAAAATTAAAATAATAAAAAAGGAAAAAGGAAAAAAATATAAAGAATGAAAATGAAAATATAAATATAAAAAATATAAAAATATATAAAATAATAATAAATAATAACAAAAATATACATAATAAATTAAAAATAAATAAAATAAATAAAAAATAAAAGTACAAAGAAATAAAGAAGAAAGAGATAAAAAAGCGATCACAGAAAAAAAAAGAAGAAAGAAAATAAAAAATATATATAAATATAAATATAAAAAAATATATAAAAAGTAAGCAAGTAGCGTGGGCACCCCCAACGCTGGTTCGTTTTTGCGCAATACCCCGCAGGTGGGGCCCACAAAAAAAATTCACCATCCAGCAACAACCGATCTATCAAAGTTTTATTTTCTCGAACAAAAATAAATTCTTTGATCACATCGACCTCTTCTCCATCGGAGCACAATCAGCACCGGTCATTTGAAGGACTGACTAGCTTGATGCAAATTTCATCCACAAACTTAAATTGCATAAGCCATACATTAGAAAAGTTTTTAAATATCCCTCCAAGAGAAAGGTCATGCACAGGGCAGATGGATCATGACATAAAATGTCTCCAATGAGAATTGCCATATATATTTGCAATCATTTTAACACTGGGCAGGCATCAAGAGTATTGCAGTTAGAAAGGAACAGTCTGGAATACCTCTTGCATTATTTCTGTGGAGTTAGTGCAAATAAAGAGTATCATAATGTAGACCAGAGGTTGTGCCCAACACCTGATAAAATGCTCAAATATAACAGAAAAGATGCAAGCTATCTGTTACATATATATGTTCTATTGAAATTCAAATTTCGACTTCAAATCCCTCCACCAATGGTGAAAACATGATGCATTATGAGAAAGGTCATTTGGAATCAAACTGCATAAGGTTGTCTCAGGAATGCAATGACTATTCGAACCTGAAAGCGAACATATCTTCTTCAGCACCAATGATGGCTCTTTTTGTGAGATGAGACCTGCCTGTATTGACACGGAGGACCTTCTTCATTCATGTTTAGTCTATTGCATCTTTGCAGGGCATTCCTCATGAAGCTCTGCATTAGCACTCCAACGTCGGTTCATCTATAGTAGGTCCGTTTCCACGGACTCTCAATCCATGACTAAGAAATACAAGTACTTGGACATGGGTGATCCTTATGGACCAAGCTACTGCCATGTAAAAAACATATATTAAAAAATAAAATAAAAAATCTACAGCTCGTTGATCGAATTGCTGCACTTTCTTTTGGAGAGTTCAAACTGGAGAAGTTTGATGCTGCTACGAAGATCAATGAATCAAGGTGGTCAGGCCCTTTACCAGTCCTGGATTGGAAGAGGCCAATGATATCATAGAGAAAATAAAAGCACGTCGGCCTCGAACAACACCATCAAAGCCAGTCCAGACCCGACTGCAATCTCATTGACAAGCCCTTCACTTCTCTGAAGCAATCAAAGGAAGAATACATTCAACATTATCTATAGCAGGTCTAGAGGCCTAACCACACTTCTCAAGTCTATGCATCTAGATTGGTCACTAGCTGCAGTTAAGTCGGCCCTCATGACAACTGCTCAGACCATCAACAACCGATGCTCTTTGATTCTCAACGCAAGCTCTGTATCGCTTGAAAATCCATCCTCGATTAGTTCAGGATAAGTGGATCCAGAGGAAGCATCGAATCCGAGGCCTAGCGTACAACATTGTGCCGACAGACTACTGGAATTACCTCTGTAGCTTGAATTACACTGCACAACTGCTACTGATCATGGCAAGGATTATGAATGCCCAAAGGACCGAGCTCTTGAAGCTGGGGACTTGAATTACCACTATTTCTCCAAGATTGTCAATCATTGAAGTTGAAATTCAAATGGTGAAGCATTCGAAGACTGAGAAGAATGTGGTATCACCATTGACATTGCTCTCTGAAAATTTTGAGACCACAAAGTACTACTATACATAGTCATTGATACTCCTGGACATTGTGATTTCATCAAGAACATGTGCACAGTCACTGGAACCTCATGGACTAACTATGTTGTTCTGATTATTGACTCCATCACTGACAGTTTTGAAGTTGATATTTCAAAGGATGGTCAGACTCGCGACGTGCCCTTCTTTTCTTCATTCTTGGAGTGAAGTTGATGATCTGCTCTTGTAACAAGATGGATGCCACCACTCCAAATGAGAATTCAATACCGTCAAAGCATATGCAAAGCTCATGTAAATCAAACCAGAACATGAGGCTATGTGTTAGTCTTGTGCATAACGTGAGGCTAAATCCCACGTACAACGCGAGTCTATGTTTGCAAGTGAAGTGCGAGACATATTTAGTGTGCGAGACTAAACCAACACACAAGTCTAACTCAGTGCGCGAGGCTAAACCAGCGCACGAGTCTAACTCAGTGCGTGAGGCTGAGTCAGCGCACAAGTCTAACCTGGCATATAGGCGAGGTTAAATCATAATCCAAAGTCGAGGCTAAGCTCGCTAAAGTCAAGCAGAATGCAAAGCCAAACTCCAGTGTAGCACAAAATTGTCAAGATGTGAGGCTAAGTGTCACCCTTGTACAAAAAAAAAATCATTCGAATGTAAGGCTAAGACTTAGCACAATGCAGAAGCGTCAAAATGCGACGCCAAGACTCATCCCCATGTAGAAGTATCAGAATGCAAGGCTAACCCTTAGCTTTGCATTGCAATAGAGATTTGAAGTGTCAGACTAACCGTGAGCCTGCATGAGATGGAAGTAATATATGCCCTATGATGGACTCTCTGATCAGCCAACTAGGGTCTACACAGGGAGTGAGACCCACAACCAGAGAACTTCATGTATAATGCGATCTAAGCGCAAAGCAAGAATGCGAGGCTATGCCCACGTACAACATGAGACTAAACCAACGTAAAATCATCTGGTGCATGAAACTAATTCGAGACTAAGCCAACATAAAGTCATCAGACGCGAGGCTAACTCAAAACTAAATCAGCGTGCATGGTTATACTAGTGCGCGAGGCTAAACCAGTGCACAGAACTCATCTAGAGTACAAAAGTGAACAGAAATGTGAGGCTAAGGTTCAACCCCACATAGCCCACTACAAAAAAAAGAGTAATTTATTACTGCATGACGAACTCAATGGATAGTCAAACAAGTCCTATGCAGGGGGTGAGACCAACATCCACCCAAACAAGAATATGTATGAAGCTAGAACGCAAAGTTATGCTTGGATATAATACGAGGCAAAGCCAGCGTAAAGAACGCGAGGCTAATACCTGTGAACAATACAAGACTATGCAAAGCAAAACCAGCAAATGTGCAAAACGCGAGGCTAATTTGCAACCCCGTGCAAAACAGTTGAAATATAAGGATAACATATATGCGAGGCTATCTGGCAGCCCGTGTGATTTTCATTATCGGAAGAAGATGCTAACACAAGACTAACTTGCAGCCTGACATGAAATCTATGGTATACAAAACCAAGCCAGCGTGCATGATTAATACAGCACGCGAGGCTAATCCCAAGTTTAATGATGAGTCTGAATGCGAGGCTAAGTTCCAGCCTTGCATAGAAAAAACCAAAAAAAGCAAAAGCTAAGTTTTAGCTTAGCGTGGAAGTGCTATAATGTAAGAATAAGTCTTAACCTTGCACATACTCATCAGAATGAAAGGCTAAGACCCAATCACGCATAATCTGCCACAAAGATGGAAGTGATTTGTTACCATATGATTGTTCGCTATAAAAATTGCAACACTCTTTATATCGAAGTCTTTTCAACAAAAAGATTGCAATCTAACGGTTTTCCGTTTACAGAAGATGAGGAAATTGCTTTTCCTCTTTGTTTAAAGCTCGGTTCCTAGGTAGCAATGGAGGACGATCTTGCTCTCCATTGACACTCCGTACAATCTCTCTCTCAGTTGGCTAAAGGAAAAAGAAAGGCTCTCGACTCTTTATCACAAGGGGTCACTCTTAGGAGAAAATATCCACCTGTATTCGTCTCCGTGTCTGTGTCTCTTTCGCTCCCCCGCCTTTTGTAGAGTTTTAGAGTAACGTCCTGCCATATTTGCTCGACCGTTAACTCCCACTACTCGAGAAGTGCCGTCATATTCGTTAGGCAGTTGCTTCCACGATCGAAGTAACGCCACTGCATTCGTTTGGCAGTTAGCCCCACGATCGGAGGTGATAATTCTTCTATTCGGGTCGGGTGACTTTTGTATTAAAACCCCTATTCAAAAGCTAAGGGTAGTGTCGTAAATCTCAAATTTAGATTCGCGAACCTGTTCTGTCGCCACTGGGTCGCGAACCTCAATCTTTAGGTTCGCGGATCCGCTGAGTTGCGGACTTCTAACTTTGAATCCGCAGATCTGCTTTGCTTTTCAGTATTTTCTGCCGATAAAATCCCCTCCAAAGTTTTCAAAACTCTCATGATTCCTTGAGGAGTTTTGGAATACTTTGGATATAATATTATGTATTAGAATCTCCATTGTATTTGCAGAAATCTGTGACTCTGTATTAGCGCCACCGCTGCTTCTGAAGGAAAATGTGACTCTGTGTTAGTGCCTCATTTTGCAATTCTTGGAACATACGACTCTGTGTTAGGGTCGCAGATTCGTATTGCGAAGAAGACGACTCTGTGTTAGGGTCACAAACTTTTGCTTTGGAAGGGACACGTTTCTGTATTAGGGGCGCGAGCCTTCATTTTGGAGTAGAAAACGACTTTGTGTTAGAGTCGCAAACTTTTACTTCGGAAGGGACACGTCTCTGTATTAGGGGCGTGAGCCTTCATTTGGAGTAGAAAACGACTCTGTGTTAGGGTCGCAAACTTTCGCTTCAGAAGGGACACGTCTCTGTATTAGGGGCGTGAGCCTTCATTTTGGAGTAGAAAACGACTCTGTGTTAGGGTCGCAAACTATAATTTCTGGAGGATCGCGACTCTTTGTTAGGGACGCGAGCTTTCACTTTTCGATGAAGAAAGCAACTCTGTGTTAGGGTCGTAAACTGAAATTTCTGCAGGATCGCGACTCTGTATTAGGGACGTGAGTTTTCACTTTGGAGAAGAAAGCGACTCTGTGTTAGAGTCGCAAACTGGAATTTCCAAAAGATCGCGACTATGTATTAGGGATGCGAGCTTTCACTTTTTGGTTGCGGAAAGGCCGGAAGGCGGTTGCCTTTTACGGCATAAGAATTGAGACGTTCTCTGAGCCGTATTAAATGAAAAGGTACCTACGAGATTCGGGCCAGATATCACGTCTGTCCAGAGATCTCGGCCGTCAAATCATCTTCTATATAATCTCCACTTTATGAGAGAGACTACTCTTATCTCAAGAGATTTGAAATCTGAGTTCTTCGTTAGAGCTCCTCAGACTTCTCGTCTTCAATCCCCTATAACTTTTGTTTCGAAGGATTTTTTCAATCTGCAAAAGATACCGAAGAAAGCTTCTTCCTCCGATGCTGCCGCTAGTGGTCGTCAAGATCCTCAAGCAACCTCTAGTTCAATAGTGGTTCGGCAGGAACCCTTGATTTGAGGTAATGATAAAAACTTTCGAAAGGCAGTCCCTTCCTCATCGTTTTTTCCTTATTTTGAATCCGAACGTCCTTTGCATTCGATTATGCCTTGAATCCTTGGCCTAAGGATCATTATTTCGGATACTCGGATGGCTATGATGGGAAAAAAGAGTTCAAATTTGGTCATGTCTTTCCACATTGTACTGCACCAGATAGCCAAGAGAGAGAAGGAAAAATCCTCCATCCTTCTCGCTCAACATTACGAGAACTGATCATTAATGCACCTTTTGAAGGAGATGATCGGTCTCCGCTGCGCAAACCCGCCTTTCTGTTTGGGGACCATGTTTCAGTACCCGATAGCGGCTTGGAAGATGGGGATTACAAGTGGCTTCATCAAGTTGAAGGTCGCTACTTGTTTCTCCTCAATATGGAGAGGTCTTATCCATTTTTATTCTTTCAATCCCTCTCTGTGCCCAGACGAATGGACTGGCACATAAACAGGCCGCAAGACGGTGTTCGTCGCAAAAGTTGGTTTGCTTCCTTCCATCGAATAATCTTGAATTACAATGGAAGTGAACAAGATAAAAATAGAACAAACGAGAGGATTTATATTTATCGCTCTCTTTTACAATATTGTGGGATCTGTGGCGATGGGATCTGTCAAGCAGCTCCTTTTAACGATCGGTACGCTGAAATCTTCTCTCTTGAAGATATCGGCCGACTATAGACGATCTTCTCTGGTTTTGATTTGTTCAAGGCTCTCTCGCGTAACTCGAACTTCTCAAGAACTCCAGGAAGAAGACGGTGATTTTCTCTGATCTTCACGAACTCAAGGCTCTGTGCGTAACTTGAATTCTCCGAGATTTCAGAAAAATATCTCAATTGCCGAAAAGAAGATCCCTAGGGTTTCACCAGGAAAGTATTTATAGCCCCAGGTTAATACAAGAGTTTCTATTTAAATAGAACTCGCATTCATCGGGGATTCCAATCAAATATCTTAGTTTTGATGGAATTCTGATTAGACTTGATTTGGGTATTTGGATAGGCCCAAATCATAATCTCAATCAATTTGAGATTCTGGTTATCTGCTTACGCAGAGCTTTAATCGCATCAAAACGCGGCGCTAAATAACCAAAACGCGGAGCTAACGCGGAGCTATTGATCATCTCCGCGTTTTACTCAAACGCGAGGCTAATACAAGCCAGACTGCGGAATCAACGCGGAGCTATATAAACATCTCCGCGTTTTATTCAAACGCAGGGTTAATATTACCAAACGCGGGGCTACTGAATTGGCTCCGCGTTCTGTTGTGGAAAATCCTTTTAACTTAGAAATTTTCACTGCCAACAGAACCCCCTCCAAAGTTTTCAAAAATGGCTTAGACTTCAGCAGATTTTGAAATACTTTGGATATCTAAACTGAAATGCGGAGTTAGAATACCAAGTCTATCTCGCGTTATGCTCACTTACGCGGAGCTAATCAGCTTCACTTCGTCTTCAGTGAAATGAGTAATTATGTCATTAATTACCCTGAATTTCTACGCCGAATACCAAGCGATGGAAATTCTGTTTAAATAGAGCTCTCGGCTCATCTCCTTCTTCATCTCATCCGAAGAATCTTAGGGCTTTAGAGCAGGTGACTCAAGCTTCTTATTTTGAAAGAATGATCTCCAGCCGAACTTCTTTTTCCTTTCCATAGATCTTCATCACTATGATGTCATCTAGGAAGAGTGCGACATCGCGCAAGTTGGCCGGCGTTAATGGCAGCAGCCGTGAAGGCAGACGCGACGGCGAACCAGTCTATGCAGCATCTTCCGAAGGTAAAAACCTTAACTCTTGGGCTTCTAAGAACCATTCTTGAGATGTTTCGGCCTGGTTTAATCCAGCCAACTGTTTATTTTACCGGCGAGATCGCCGTTCTCCGCGAAGTTATCCCGTCATCCCCTGTGCTTGAAACGCGGGGCTTATCTGACTAGTGGTCTCGATGAATCTGCGAGGCTATCTTTGATTAGCAGTCGCGATGAATCTGCGAGGCTATCTTTGATTAGCAGTCGCGATGAATTGCGAGGCTATCTTTGATTAGCAGTCGCGATGAATTGCGAGGCTATCCTTGATTAGCGATGAATTGCGAGGCTATCTTTGATTAGCAGTCGCGATGAATTGCGAGGCTATCCTTGATTAGCAGTCGCGATGAATTTGAAAGAGAAGGAAAGAGCAGAAAGAAATCTTGTCCCCCCTTTACGCGAAGTTATCGCATCATCCTCTGCGTTTAAAGCGCGAGGCTATTTCTTCAACTGTGCGCGGAGTTAGCTTAGCTCCGCGTTTTCACTCTTTTGGAAACTCTGTTCCTTTTGCAGTAAGTTCAATTCTTTTTTAAGAGGAGTGTATGCGGGTTCATCGATCTTCATCAGCAAAAGTAACTCTAAGGAAGCCAGAAGCATATGCTTTACAACATAGTTGCAGGTTTCAAGCTCTGGCTCCGAGAGATAAACTCCTGAAGGGGCTGTAAATAGGGAGCTGCAGCACTTGCATTTTAGAATTGTGCTTCAATGCAGCACTTCCCTTTCCTCTCGTGCTTCATTTCGGATGACAGATCCTAGTTGACATTTGCAGAGGAGATCTTTTGCATGTGAACCAGGGAACTGAGCTTCAACACCCCGTAGAGAAGTCTGGAGTTCTTTTGCATGTGAACCAGGGAACTGAGCTTCAACACCCCGTAGAGAAATCTGGAGTTCTTTTGCATGTGAACCAGGGAACTGAGCTTCAATACCGCGTAGAGAAATCTTACTGTTAAGTTATTGATGAGTCGATGTATTGATGATCATGTAGAAGCTTTTGGGAGAGCTATAACTCCTTCTTTGTAATCTCTTGCTTCATGAATAAAGGCAAATTATTTTCCTCTCTATCTGTTGGCTTCAATGATTTTGCTTGCACAACAAACAGATGGTCAATAATTTTGGTAAAATAATCTAAGGCTCTTCTGCGTAACTTAGATCATTAGTACCTGAAGAGATCGGACAGGAATCATCTTCAACCTAGCCAAAAATCCAAGTTTTTCATGAGAACGCAAAGCTAAAATACCAAGTTATCTTCGCGTTTCTCGGAGTTGAGTGGAGTTAATATCTTCACTTTTTTTTCTCACGCGAGGCTAATAGCTCCGCATTTTGGAGAGTAACTGACCAGTCATTTTCTCCGAAATCCGCGCCGAACTCTAAGAGGCGGTTTCCCTCTTTTAAATAAAATTTCTATTCCTTTTCTTCTCACTTTACTTGAGAATTTTTCAGAAACTTAGAGATTCAGGCGATCACAATTCAGGCGACCCGAGCTTCTTCCGACCGAGTTTCCTCCCGATTTTAAGTCGATTTTCCTCAGCAATGGCACCCAAAACTCGTGCTACTTCTCGCACGGCTCCATCATCGGCAACTGGCGCAAGCAGTGGTGGCGGCGGCCATGACAGCGACGCGCCAGCCCACATTTCGCCTATCGGAGGTAAGAATCTCTCCATCGAGACTTTTTAGAACATCTCTATAGTGATTTGACTTGATCTAAACTGACCAATCAACTCTTTTACCGGCGAGGCCGCCGTACTCCTGCTGTAAGGCTTGGAGCAGAAGAAAAGTCTCTGACTTTCTTTTTTACGCGAAGTTATCGTGTCATCCTCGCGTTTTGAAGCGCGGGGCTATTTTAAGTAGCAGTCACGTGGAAACGCGAGACTATTTTAAGTAGCAGTCGCGTGGAAACGCGAGGCTATTTTAAGTAGCAGTCGCATAGAAACGCGAGGCTATTTTAAGGAGCAGTCGCGTGGAAACGCGAGGCTATTTTGAGTAGCAGTCGCATGGAAACGCGAGGCTATTTTAAGTAGCAGTCGCGTGGAAACGCGAGGCTATTTTAAGTAGCAGTCGCATAGAAATGCGAGGCTATTTTAAGTAGCAGTCGCGTGGAAATGCGAGGCTATTTTGAGTAGCAGTCGCGTGGAAACGCGAGGCTATTTTGAGTAGCAGTCGCGCTGAAACGCGAGGCTATTTTGACTTCTGCGTGGTCTAATTTTTAGCTTCGCGCGTCCATACTTAGAGAATTTTTCTGTCTCATAAAAACTTCTCTAACTCTGGTGCTTCTTTTTGCAAAAGGGTATTCGACGGAAGCTCTTCCTCACAAGAATTACTTCGGTTTTGCTGGGGGTTCTGATCCCTCAGGCCAATTTCGCTTCACCACTATCTTGGCTTCATATAAGCCAGACCCGAAGGAGCGCAAGGAGAAGTTGATCAAGTATCACTCCACTACTGCGCAAGAAATCATAACCGATGCAGCTTTCGAAACTTTGAATAGAGAGGCGATGGAGAAACCCGCCTTCCTCTTTGGAGACCAGATGGATCAATCAGATGAGATCCTTTCTGAAGAGGAGTACATTTGGTTATATAACTCAGGTGAAATGCTGATGTTTCTGCCTAGAATGGCTCATAGCTATCCTCTGGTCTATCTTCAGAGGCTGGTGATGCCTAGGGAATTAAGGTGGGGACTAACTCAAGAGAAAGATGGCGTCCCAACAGGCAAATTTGGTGCAAAAGAGGTTTATCAAGATGGTCCCCCCATATGCATTACTGGTTTGCTTCCAGGCCGATTTGGTAAGGAGCTTCCAGTGGGAGAAGTCCCATCTCGTGCCCGAACTTTCTTAAGTGAGTTCCTGGCGAAGGATGGTCAGTACCTGGCTAGCGATTTCAGGATGCCTGACTGGGTTCATTCTTCTAACAATATGTGGTGGGCCCGCCTCGTTCAGTACATGCTGGATTCCCACGAGCCCATTTTAAAGGATATTGGCTTGTATAAAGCTATAAGGAATGTCCAATTAGGGTTTCCCCAGAGTGCCTATCATTTTTACTGCCTCTTGGAGATGTATAACCCTGAGACTTGTACTCTCTTTACACCAGTGGGTGAGCTAGGATTCGCTCTTCACGAGATGTTCGAGGTTTCCGGGCTTTCCATGGGTGAAATCCCCTATGAAGAGTATATCCCCACCACCAATGAGCTGAATATGGTACTGGCGAGGGATGAGCGCATCTATGCCACATACTGGGAGATGATGTGCCATTATCATATTTGCGCTGACTTGACGGGTGTCCGTAATCACGGTATCGGTCATAAGAAATGGGCCGAATACCTTTTTGCCAACTTGAATTCTAAGGATAGCTCGGCCACTATCAATGGTCATTCTCCTGTTCCCATCCCAGAGATTGACCAACGTGTAGCCAGGGGCCATTATCGTCTGTATTATACTACAGACTCCAATGAGAACGGATATGATCCCGGCACTTCATTCAAGAGCTACCATTATCAAGCCCAGTTCCCGATCTCCATTAGAGGTCTCATTGACGGATTTCTGATGCTGTGGCTGAAGAGATGTGTCGTGCCGTCGTTGCCCAAAAAAGCAATTGCAGTGACCGTGGTATATCCAGCGGTTCTTCTCGCATATGGCCGACCCCTTGGACTTCTTCCCGCCATGGTATGCAATTTCCAGTATGGACTGAGGGTGCTCTGTTGTGATTTCCTCCCCACTATTAAGGTCAAGGGGAAAGGAAATGGCAAGTTGAAAGAGACTGCCCAGCCGAAAACTCCAAATCCTAGGGTGGAGATGCCCTACACCTATTTGATGGCATGGCTCGTCTTGCACTGTCCTTCTTTAATGAGTGCACCAGAGTGTCGTTCGGGCGAAAAGTGCTTCTTTGTAGAACTGTATGAACGCTCTTCATGGAAGCAGAATTATATGTCTCAAATTCGGAAGACTCTTCATAGTTTTCAGAATTATGAGATCTTCCGGTGTTTCCCTGACTTTCCCCGCGGAGGATATGGGCTGAGGCTGAAGGATGCCGTGGGAGCAGATAGGTTCACTACTTTATCTGCAAGAGCGTTCTGGTGGCTTCTCAACATCCGTCCCGGACACTTGGTGTATCGTCAAGATCTCGGGTGTCGGATCAAGCCATACACTCCGAGTCGCTTTGCTCGTCAGTTTGGATACTCCCAACTTTATGTGGGCAATCCAAATAAAGATCTCACTCACGAGGGGAATTTATACGAAGGTGCTCGTGGCTGGTTCCATTTCGCAGCAGGCGGAACCGAGGCTGAATTCTCCTTGCCCCAGAAGGCGTCAGAATTGGCCATGACCCTCAGCTTCTGCAATTGGTTCAGTATTGCGAATGCTGACGTGCCCGGCTTCTCTGTCAATCGCAGTTGTTGCAAAGAGATTGAAGCCCTCTACGTTAGCCGTCAGGGCGCTTCTAGAGTGAGAATAAAAGGAATGGAAGAATTCCTTGGCTCCGCGGCTGAGCCTTCAGACTCCAGCGAGTCCGACGACGATGCTGGTGATGACGATGACAATACTGGTGCTGGTGGAGCTCCCCAGCCTGTTGTCAGTCGTCCCTTGAGTCCAGCTCTCAAATGCCGTGGCACTTTAAAGAGAAGACCGAGTAAGAAGCAAAAATTGGCTCAGGAAACTTTGATAGCTCCCCAAGAAGTGGCTGTCAAACTTGCTTCAGACTTGTTGGCTTCGGCTCTACCCCCAGCTTCGGCAAGGGAGGATGAATCTGCTAAAGCTCCAAGTGTTGTTGAGCTTTCGGCCCCTTTGGCCATAGGGCCTGTGGCAGAACCTGTGGCGCAACTAACGGGTAGCGAGACGGGTACGTTGCTAGAAACGACAATGGCTCCCCCTTCAAGTCCGACAACTGGACTTGTATCGCCTGGTATGGCCCTTAGCATTTTATCTTTTGCTTGTTATTATTTTAACGTAACACTGCTTTTCTGGTCTTCTGAAATGCAGGTGATCAACTTCTCTCGCCAATGCATTCGACTACCCAAGTAGAATCTGACGATAGGATGGACCATTCCGGCTCCGTTGGTGGTGTAGGTAGCTCTGCTGGCGAGTTTGCGGCTGATTAGTCCACACCGGCTCCTGTCTCTATTCCCTCTTCAATTCCCCCAATTGACGAACTGGGAAGTGATGAGAGAACTGAGGTCATTATCGCAGCTGCTGCTAGGGAAGCGACGCCTTCTCCTAGCATGCCATCTCCAACTCCAGTCTGTTCCATTGAGACATTTCCCACGGTCGTTGGCGTACTTTCTGTTTCTCAGTCAGCGATTCTAAAGCCTTCTACTATAATGGCTGTTGAGACAACTGTAATTCCTCCAGCTTCCAATCTTCCAGTCGGGGATGAGGAGAACTTAAAGTTCTCATTTGAAGCTTCTTCTGCCATCGGAGGAACTTCTGGTGGAGATACCCCCTCATCTTCTCCTGTTGGTGGCACTCCCCGGGTGACTTGTATTAGTAGCCCTCCTTCTCAGGTTCCTGATTCCACCAGATCTGTATTGGCTTTATTGGCCCCGCATGTCATGAACCTGGTACAAGGACGGGCTTCTTCTTCAACACCGGCAGCCACTGCTCCCCTGCCCGTGACATCTTCCTTAGCATTACTCGCTTTGCCTGTTGGCACTGCAAATCTCTTGAAGAACTTTTCAACCTCAGTGTCGCCGATTTTATGCGTTTGCTAAGGAGATGTATCGAGATGGTCCTTGCTGGCCACGATTTCTTCAACTTCGCACGTCCAATGTTATTCCGCTATCTGGAAAACATCGAAGAAATTGGGGGACGAGATCGAGCAGCTCCTTACCGGGCCCGTTTTGGAGTTTTGGAAGAGCAAATGAACATACTCAACACAGTTCGCCAAGCGGATGTTGAGTCGATTACTGGGATCGAATGGGCTCGTCTTCCGGCGGAGTTGGTTGCTCGTCGAGAAGAATTGAGGCGCCAAGAAGAAGAGTGGTCTCGAGCGTTAGCAGGGTTCCAGGCTAGTCGGGAGTCCATTCTTAGAGGTTTGGATTTGGTGAACTCTGAAATTGAGGGGAGCCAGGCTGCAATTCTCAGCGCCCAGGAGGCCATTGCTAATGCTCGGGCGATCTTAGTAGAGAGCGAGCTTCAATTACGGGAAGCCGTTAAGAAGCGGGAAGCGCTGATCCTTCAACGGGAGCAAGTTGATCAAGAGGAGACAATAAGAAGCCGTACTATGGAAGAGTCTCGCCAGCATCTCATCCAGCAAGTTGGAATGAATGATGATGATCTGCTCCGGCAGGCTCAACACTCTATAGAGGCAACTCGTCGTCGAGTAGTTGACGAAGCTATGAGTAAGTTAAAGCATCTCAGAGATTCATAGTTTTCTCTTATTCTTCATTCTTTTTT
Organism: Dracaena cambodiana; assembly: GCA_036321105.1. Classification (NCBI taxonomy): domain Eukaryota; kingdom Viridiplantae; phylum Streptophyta; class Magnoliopsida; order Asparagales; family Asparagaceae; genus Dracaena; species Dracaena cambodiana. Next base: position 20,694,096 of record JAYEPQ010000013.1, on the reverse strand, counting down.
TTTTCGTAATGAGAACTTGTACTAAAAGAAAGAACTTTATTGGTTCTCAGACTTCTTCTGTAACTCCATTCTTTTTAAATGATGAATAAGGATAACTACTTTTTGATTCTTTTATTAGTTGGTTAGGAAATCTTCTTGCACAACAAATAACTTGCCATCAAGAAGTAGCTTTCTCTACGAAGCGTTCCAAGTCGTAGTGTCAGAGGTAAGAATTTAACATGACATGTTTTATGGGATTTTTAGCAAATCCCCAGCTATCAACGGGTTTGATTGGCCTTTACCAACTACCGTTTGAGTTGGGCTAGCCATGTTATTCCCCTCAACATGGTGAGTTATCGAGGAATTAATCTCCTCTCCCCCTTTTGCCTTTAATCAGCATTGGGTAGTTAATATCATACTCTTACCCCCAGTATGATTGGGTTGGCGAGAAATTTGTTCTCTTCCCATTGCCTAGTCGGCGTTGGGCAATTCATACTTTTACCCCAGTATGATGGGTTGGCGAGAAATTTAATCTCTTCCCATTGCCTAGTCGGCGTTGGGCAATTCATACTTTTATCCCAGTATGATGGGTTGGTGAGAAACTGGTTCTCTTCCCATTGCCTAGTCGGCGTTGGGCAATTCATACTTTTACCCCAGTATGATGGGTTGGCGAGAAACTGGTTCTCTTCCCGTTGCCTAGTCGGCGTTGGGCAATTCATACTTTTACCCCAGTATGATGGGTTGGCGAGAAACTGGTTCTCTTCCCATTGCCTAGTCGGCGTTGGGCAATTCATACTTTTACTCCAGTATGATGGGTTGGCGAGAAACTGGTTCTCTTCCCGTTGCCTAGTCGGCGTCGGGCAATTCATATCTTTTAGGTCAGAGGCGCTTAATTACACATGCCTAAAAGAAAGATTGGGGGCTGTTCAAACTTGAGAACTGAGCACACCAGGTTTGGGTCAGAGGCGTCAAACTGCGCATGCCCAAGAAAAGACTGATGGTGGTTCAAACTTGAGAACCAAACTGGAAGCGGTTCAAGGCTCTCTCGCGTAACTTGAACTGGGCACTCTAAACACACCAGGGTTTAGGTCAGAGGCGCCAAACTGCGCATGCCTAAGAAAAGACTGGAGGTGGTTCAAACTTGAGAACCAAACACACCAGGGTTTAGGTCAGAGGCGCCAAACTGCGCATGCCTAAGAAAAGACTGGAGGTGGTTCAAACTTGAGAACCAAACACACCAGGATTTAGGTCAGAGGCGCCAAACTGCGCATGCCTAAGAACAGACTGGAGATGGTTCAAACTTGAAAACCAAACACACTAGGGTTTAGGTCAGAGGCACCAAACTGCGCATGCCTAAGAAAAGACTGGAGGTGGTTCAAACTTGAGAACCAAACACACCAGGGTTTAGGTCAGAGGCGCCAAACTGCGCATGCCTAAGAAAAGGAAAAAAAAAAAGACGCGTATCTCCAAGGGTACTTAAGAATAGTATTTCTTCAGAAATTTACCATTGATTGGCATCATCATCCTGTCGCCATCTTGATTCATTAAGCGATAGGCTCCACTGGAGTATACTGTCTCCACAACAAACGGTCCTTCCCACTTGGGTTCAAATTTACCCTTAGTTTTGTGGGTTAGCACCATTGGCCTTTTAACAGCCAAAACCAAGTCTCCTTATTTAAAGGTCCTTGGCTTAACGCTCTTATTGAACGTTCGAGATATTCGGGCTTGATACAACTCAATTTGTTGTTGAGCCCTGAGACGTTTTTCATCTAACGCCTCTAGTTTTTGCAATATTTGCTGATGGCGCTCTTCTGTCGTCATCCTTGTGGCTAAAGCCACTCTTAATGAAGGAATCTGGACTTCGAGAGGTAAGACGGCCTCGCTCCCATAGACCAAAGAGAATGGAGTAGGTTTTGTAGGGGTGCGAACAGTAGTGCGATAAGCCCACAGGCACTCTCCTAACTTTTCATCCCAATCTCGTTTATTAGAAGAGACGAACTTTTGAAGGAGTTTAATGATCGCCTTGTTGAAGGCTTTGGCCAACCCATTAGCTGCAGGGTTATATGGCGTTGAAGCAATATCTTTGATTCTGAACTTATTGCAGAATCTGGAGAATCCCTGACTGATGAATTGCAGACCATTATCATGAATAATCCATCGGGGGACGCCGAAGCGGTAAATAACATGATGCTTGACGAACTTGATCACATCTGTCGTTTTCACCTCTTTCATGGGCATGGCCTTGGCCCATTTTGAAAAATAATCGGTTATTGCAAGAATAAACCGATGTCCTCTGGATGACGGGGGAGTTATTGGCCCCACAATGTCCATTCCCCATGCCTCAAATGGCCAACTTGCGATGGTATTGTGCAAGTATTCTTGGGGTTGATGAATAAAATTGGCATGTATTTGGTATGCATGACATCCTTTAGCGTATGTCATTGCTTCTGTGATCATGTTCGGCCAGTAGTACCCTAGCCTTCTTATACGGTCTCCAAGTTTAGGGCCGGGCTGACGAGCTCCACATACTCCATCGTGTGTTTCTTTCAGCACTTATTCTGCTTCCGCTTTTGATATGCAGCGTAGTATCAGACCATCTCTTGACTTTCTATATAAAATCTGAAGTTTATGGTCATAATAAAATCTTTGGGCCTTTCTCTTTATAGAGGTGGCTTCCTTAGGATCTTCTGGTAATATCTCATGTAAAGCGTAATCCACAAACGGAAATCGCCAATCACGGGGCTCCAGGGTTAGGCCTAGTTGGCACACTTCTTTATTTTGAAGAAGAGTATCTGGATGAAGGAGCTCTCTGCTTTCAATGGTGATGCTTTTAACTTCACCTGGCGGGATTGCCAGTGTTGCGGCTAACGCGGCAAGAGCATCTGCATAAACGTTCTCATTTCGAGATACGTGATATATGTAGATTTGTTCAAAATATCCTGCTAGCTCAATAGCTAACTGATGATAGGGGATGAGGGCTTCATGTCTGACTTCATACTCACCTGTCATCTGATTGACGATGAGCTTAGAGTCTCCATATGCCTCTAGATGGTTCACCCCCAGCTGCAGAGCTATTTTTAAGCCGATAATGAGCACGTTGTACTCCGCTACATTATTCGTGCACGGTTCTGTTAATGAGTAACCGTTAGGCAATATATGTTTATGTGGGGATATTAGCACAACCCCCACTCCAGCAGGAGATCGTCTGGCAGCACCATCAAAGAACATTTGCCATGGTTGCTCTTTGCTAAGTGTGTTGACCCCTGACATCTGTTTGGTATTAGACCGAATTGGGTGGTCTGCAAGAAAATCGGCAATTACCTGTCCCTTCATCGCCTTTTGAGGAACGAAGTGTATGTCATAGGGCGACAGTAGCAGGGCCCATTTTGCCAGTCGGCCATTTAAAGCCCCTAGTTTTGTCATCAGGATCTTCAGGGGATTAACCCGTGATATGACATGAATCGTTTGCCCCGAAAGGTAGTGTCGCATTTTCTGAACAGCAAACACTAGGGCTAAACATTCCTTTTCAATCAGGGTATACCGCTATTCGGCCCCAATCATTGTTCTGCTTAAATAGTAAAGGGCATGTTCATGGCCGTGCTCATTATATTGAGCCAGTAATGCGCCTAAGGCATTATCCATGGCCCTCACATATATGAGGAAGGGCTGCCCGGGGATCGGTGCCATAAGAATAGGAGGTTTGGTGAGGTATTCTTTAAGGTCGTCAAAGGCCTGTTGACATGCCTCATCCCATATGAAAGACACTCCCTTTTTCATAAGTTTTGAGAATGGCTGGCATCGTCCGGATAGGTTGGAAATGAAGCGTCGAATATAGGCGAGCTTTCCCTGTAATCCCCTTAATTCCTTAAGATTGCGGGGAGGCGGCATTTCGCTAATCGCTTTTACCTTTTCAGGGTCGAGAAAAATTCCTTTTGAGGTGATTATGAACCCAAGAAATTTCCCGTTGGATACCCCCATGAACGACTTGGTAGGATTCATCTTCAGATGATGTTTCCGCATAAGATCAAAGACCACTCTTAAATCATGAACATGATCTTCTTTGTTTTTGCTTTTGACTGCTAAGTCATCCACATAGCACTCCACTGTTCTGCGCAGGTGTTCCTTGAATATGACACTCATTGCGCGTTGGTAGGTGGCACCTGCGTTCTTTATTCCGAATGGCATCACCGTATAACAGTATACCCCCAGCGGCGTTCTGAAAGCTGTATGCTTCTCATCATCTGGGTGCATCTTGATTTGGTTATAACCTGAGAAGCCATCCATAAAGGACATCCTCTCATAACCACAGGTACTATCAATCATCACATCGGTGATGGGGAGTGGAAACTCATCTTTGGGATATGCGGCGTTCAGATCTCAAAAATCGATGCATATCCGGATTTTGCCATTCTTTTTGAGAACTGGCACTATGTTAGCCACCCAATTAGGATGTTGTTCTTCACGAATGAATCCGGATTCAATAAGCTTATTGACCTCGGCAACTATTGCCTCCATCAACTCCGGTCGAAAACGCCTCTGTTGTTGTTTAACAGGTTTGACATCTTCTTTCATATTTAACCGGTGTGTGGCAATTTGAGGGTCAAGCCCAGGCAAATCTTCATAACTCCATGCGAATACATCTATATACTCTTTGATAAGAGATATAAGTTCCTCCGTTTATAAAGGAGTTAGTGTGTCGCTTATGAAAATGGGTTTCGGATTTTCTTCCATTCCCATGTTAATTTGTATTAATTTGTGTTCTGTGGGCGGGTCACGCTGTTCAAAGCGGACATCCCAGAGAGTATCCATATGCCTAGCCCAAGCGTCATCTTGAACGTCAATTGGTTCGTCGTCGCTTTCTGGCACGGATGAAACCATATTGACTGTCAAAGATTGAAACCAAGCACCGGTGCTTATATCCGAATCATGGCCAGGTGAAGATGTTTTTTCTTTAGCTGAAGAACTCTCTTCACCCTTGGATGGCGATGAGGGTGGAGTAGACACATAGCCCAACCCCCTGCGGGTCTTCTGATAATAATCAGGACTCTTTCCTCTCGGTCTAAACGAGAGTATGAGATTCCGTCGTCCTTTTCTAAAGTTTAATCCCGGCTTCTGGGTAAAATTATATCCCATCTTTTCCATCATCTGTCGGGATCTTTGTTCATACATATGAAATTGGGGTGATGTTTGCTCATCACTTTCACTGCTTTGTTTTCGCCGAGGCGACGTGCCCACTTTGCCGAACATGATCGGCCTTTGGGACTTCTGTCGGGGAGGCACTTCAAAGAAGTGCCCTTGATCCTGGGTCATTTTTAATTGAGAGAGGAGGGAAGACCTGAGGGGCAAATGGTATGCCGCCAGAACTTCAAGTTCGGTCAGGTCATCCACTTCGGTGGAGGTACAAGAGGGCTCCGATTCAGTAGCTACAGTATGCTCGTAGACTAACTTTACATTTTCATTAATAACCTATTCACTCTCTATTACATCCATTATATTATTAAAACTAAGAGTAAAATCTAGGTTGGGGTTAATTTCATAATCACCCCCATCATCCTCTTCAAAAGGTTCATACTCCGTATCTGCCTCGTTACCACTTTCATCAGGGTTTTGAGGCTTGCCAGGATCATCGTTGGAGATTTCATGAGCTGGTTTGTAGAGTGAAGCATCTATGAAGTAATTCTCCAGTCCTTTGAAAGGTTGCTTATCTGCAATTAGTGTCCGGACTTCTCCTTCCTCATTGCAATATTTCATGCATTGGTGAAGAGTCGACGGGACGATCATGTAAGCATGGATCCAAGGTCGTCCTAGTAGAATATTGTAGGAGGTATCTGCATCAATAACATAGCATGTAACCTCCGTTTTTAGATCTCCAATTTGGCATCGGAGTCAAATTTTCCCGAGGGGGCTGCTATTATTGGCGTTGAACCCATATATTGACGTGTTGGTTGGTGTCAGACGATGGAGGGAGATCCCTAGCAGCTGCATCAACCTTCTGGGTACGACACTTAGTGCAGAGTCTGGATCAATTTGAATTCAGTCCACTTTTGTGGATCCGACATATCCGGTGAAATATAAAGGCCTGTTGTGCTTTATATTCCTTACCTGCATGTCTTCTGGAGAGAAAACTATTTGTGGGACCTGCCTCCTCACTTGATGACAGCGAGGGCAAGAATCCTGTTCTTCATTAGCCGGCTCGATAATCTGAGCTAGGAATGACTCAGAGTCTGCCAAAGCTTCCCTTAATGCCTCACGAGTTGATTTTGACAATCGTAACAACTCGTATAGCGTTACTCGAGCTGGAATATTTGCCAGCTGAGTTATGATATCAAATTGGAAGGAGGTATTCTTAACTCCTTCATCTCTTCGCGGATTCTTCGGGAAACGAACACCTTTTTGCTTTGCAGGATTAGTAGTTTCCGCATATATATCCTTCGGATCTACTCTGGTGTAGTCTCTAAGATATGTTTTCCCAGACCGAGTGCCGGAAGGGCCTGCCCCATCTTGATGAGTGGCCATGGTTTCGGGCTCCTCTTCATTGTCTGTGGGTATTCCTGCAATATATTCATCCTTTATTTCCGCGGAGATAGCATTGCTAGTCCGCTTTTTCTTGTGACCCCCTGTGTTTGTCCACTGCTCGTCTTTTATCAAATCGGGGTGAACCCACATAACTTCCCCTCTTTGGGTCGTTACAGGGACAAGTCCTTCTTGGGCTTTGTTGTAAGGATCAAGATTCTTTGTAACTGCCTCACCCTTTGGGATTGGGGTCACTCCTGTGGGGAACTCGTGGGTTCAAACCACTATGGTTGCCATATTGGCAGTGACCTTCTTCTGCTCTTCCTTAAGCATCAGAACCCCAGCTTCTATTAGTGCTTGGATTCTGTTTTTAAGGGGAAAACAATCCCGGGTAGGGTGCTCAACATTGCGGTGATAGAGACAGTAGTTGGGATCTTTAGTCTTACCAGCGTCTTCTGGCTTCTTATTCTCCGGAAGTTTTAGCATTCCCTTTTTCTGGAGCAAGTGAAAGAGGACAGGTGTCTGTTCAGCTTTGAAACTGTAATTCCTTTCTGCTGCTGTCTAATTTGCCTTGACCCTCGCTGACCTTGAGACTTCGGCTCTGGCGGAGGACTGGTTTTCTGAGGAGCAGCTTCTGATGACATCGCTGCTTTCCCTTTATTCTTATTGTTGTTGTTTTGGGTATATGACTATTACCCCCAGCATTTCTTGGCCCGCGGGACTCTTCAACTCGGCGAATCAAGTCTTTAGCTTGCTCTCCTTGTTTGAGCAGGTCCCTCCACGTTTGGACTCTACGGCCCCCAGTTTGAGGAGCACATTGGTCTTAAGATTGTGTCGACAGGTCTCTACTAGAGTTTCCTGGATCATTCCGTATTTGCAATGTACAGACTTCTCCCGGAACCTTTCTATGAAATCTTTAACCGTTTCTTGTTCTCCTTGTCTAGTTGCAAGGAGGGAATGAACCGTAATCTCGGTATCATCCTCAAAGAATCGTGAGAGAAATAATTTCTCGACATCAAACCAGGCATTAATAGATCCTGGGGGCAACTGCATGAACCAAGTAAAGGCAGGCCTCGCAAAGTACTCGCGAATAATTTTGTCATAATTGGGTCATTACCCAACAGATGCCCTGCTTGGGACAAGAAATAATAGATGTGCTGACTGGGCAATCCCTTCCCGTCATAAGGCTCTAACTTGAGCGGTTTATACTTCTGTGGGTATGGTATCGTATCCCATTCAGGAGGATACGGTCTTGAGACCCCTGATTCTTTCAACTCCTTTTTACGCATTAAATCTTCGAGTTGATTCTGTAATTTTTCAAGCTTTTCTTCATGCGGATCATGGAAAGAAAATCTATCTTCTTCCTCATGCATCGAGTGGACTTTCTCCTCCTGTTCTTCTTCATTTGGATTTTCCTTGCCCTTTTTGGCATTATCTTCAACAAATCTCGATAGCATGACTTTAAGACCTTCAATCATCTTTTGCTGCTCTCGAATCATTCTTTCTTGAGCTTCAAATCTCTGATTGATATCATCAGATTTATCTGCCATGTGAGATGTTGACTTCTGTAGTCGAGACGATGCAGAGGAACAAGGTGAGGCTATAGCTGAATTATCGCTGTCTTCATCGTAAAAACCCCCTGCGAGCCTCTTATAATTTCGAGGCGAGACGGCTCCTGATTTAAGTCGAGTAACACGATGAGGTTCTTCATCGCTCGATTCTGAATCATCATCTGTCTCTATAATTTTCTTCCCTTTTCCTACCATGTTGGATGTTACAGCTCTCCCTTGCTTCAGGGAAGTGGTTCTTATCTTCTTAGTAGGATTCTGGTTTGACTCATTTAATCGGTCGAACACAGATATCCTGTTCTTGCTGCAGCCACAGTTGTCCATCACGGCTGATATCGCCGTCACAAGTTGCTGGCAATGACAGACAGGCTCAACCTGAAGTTGGCCTATGCCTCTCTTCTTAGAGAGATATTCCCTGAGATCAGCGCCTTTAGTCATAGAGTCAAGAGGTCCATTCAACTCTTGAGAAGATCTGGGAACCCACTGAAGCTTCTTTGTCTGATCAACCCTGACTCTGGGGTCGGACCGATCCTCGCGTGGCTTAGGAATAGCCTCGCGTTTCACATTGTGAGCCTGAAGAATAGCTCCGCGCTTATCCACACTAGCCTCGCGTCTCTCGCTGGCTTGGTATGTCTTTAGAAGTTTAGCTTCTGGAATATTAGCCCCGCGTGAAGGAAAGGTCTTACACGCTGGCTTATCTTTACGATTAACGCAGATCATAGCTTCGCGTCTAGCACGATTTTTACGACTGACAACTATTTGCCAACCGTCCTCGCGTTCCTCGCGAGTATCAGAAGTCTTGCGTTTATTGCGAGTATTACTGGCCTCGCATCTCTCGCTAGGCTCAGAATAGCCTCGCATGGAGAATCACACGCTGGCTTTGAAGATTTTTTATACTCGCGTCTCTCGCGAGTGTTGGGTATTCTGCGACTAGCGCAACCCTTACTGGCATCGCTTCTCTCGCTAGGTTCAGTAATAGCCTCGCGTGGAAACTCACACGCTGGCTTTAGAGAATTTTTATACTCGCGTCTCTCACGAGTGTTGGGTATTCTGCGACTAGCGCAACCCTTACTGGCTTCGCGTCTCTCGCTAGGCTCAGTAATAGCCTCGCGTGGAAAATCACACGCTGGCTTTAGAGATTTTTTATACTCGCGTCTCTCGCGAGTGTTGGGTGTTCTGCGACTAGTGCAACCCTTACTGGCTTCGCGTCTCTCGCTAGGCTCAGTAATAGCCTCGCGTGGAAAATCACACGCTGGCTTTTCCTTGCTTTTAAGGCAAGTTGTATCTTCGCGTTTAACGCGGTAGAGACTGGTCTCGTGGGTAGCGCGAGCCAGTTTGCGAGGGACCATAGCCTCGCGTCCTCTAGAGTTAGCTCCGCATCCAAGGCGGGCTTTGAGGGCTCTACGCCACGCTCTCTGGTTCCTGTTCCGGAGTTGGGTCCTGGTCAGTCCAGTCCCTAGATCTTCTTCGGCAGTTGGAAGCTCATCCTCGGCTAGGATTTCTTGTGTGAACTCCGGCTCTATAGCCGCAGTCTCCAAGGATCCCCGTCTCTCGGTGGATACCTTTCTACCCGTCACTCGGGCATTGGAGTACATGCGACGATAGTGCCGTGTCTCATCCAAGTCACCTGATCCGGAGGAGAGGAACTCCTCGTACTTCTGCTGGTCGATTTCAACGACCAGCGTGTCTACTTCGGATCCGATCAAGTCGACGTCCAATTGCGCCACTATCTCTTCATCAGTGAAAGAGATGGCTCCCACTTTGGTCGCCAGTTTGTTCGTCGCAAAAGTTGGTTTGCTTCCTTCCATCGAATAATCTTGAATTACAATGGAAGTGAACAAGATAAAAATAGAACAAACGAGAGGATTTATATTTATCGCTCTCTTTTACAATATTGTGGGATCTGTGGCGATGGGATCTGTCAAGCAGCTCCTTTTGACGATCGGTACGCTGAAATCTTCTCTCTTGAAGATATCGGCCGACTATAGACGATCTTCTCTGGTTTTGATTTGTTCAAGGCTCTCTCACGTAACTCGAACTTCTCAAGAACTCCAGGAAGAAGATGGTGATTTTCTCTGATCTTCACGAACTCAAGGCTCTGTGCGTAACTTGAATTCTCCGAGATTTCAGAAAAATATCTCAATTACCGAAAAGAAGATCCCTAGGGTTTCACCAGGAAGGTATTTATAGCCCCAGGTTAATGCAAGAGTTTCTATTTAATTAGAACTCGCATTCATCAGGGATTCCAATCAAATATCTTAGTTTTGATGGAATTCTGATTAGACTTGATTTGGGTATTTGGATAGGCCCAAATCATAATCTCAATTAATTTGAGATTCTGGTTATCTGCTTACGCAGAGGTTTAATCGCATCAAAACGCGGCGCTAAATAACCAAAACGCTGAGCTAACGCGGAGCTATTGATCATCTCCGTGTTTTACTCAAACGCGAGACTAATACAAGCCAGACTGTGGAATCAACGCGGAGCTATATAAACATCTCCGTGTTTTATTCAAACGCAGGGTTAATATTACTAAACGCGGGGCTACTGAATTGGCTCAGCGTTCTGTTGTGAAAAATCCTTTTAACTTAGAAATTTTCACTGCCAACAGACGGCATCTTATTGGGGGTTTCAATGTCAAGGTGTTTTTCCTCATATTACTGGAAAACACTTTTGTGGATTGCTTCCGGGACTACTTAAACATGACCTCCCCAGAGGCGAAGTGCCTATAATCGCACAGACTTTCCTGCACCAATTCACTAACGCACAAGGAGAGTTTCCTGTTCAGGATTTTCGTCCCCCTGGTTGGATTCACTGCTCTTCAAAAGGAGAGTGGGCAGTCTTGACTGATTTTTTCTTGAAAACCTTCGGCGATCAGCTTCATTATGCAAGGCTACACCGTGCTATCAGGGCCGTTCAGCATGGTATTCCTGCTAGTAGGTTTCTTTTTTTTGCTTTACTAGAATTGTACAATCCTTATACTTGTACAGTCGTTAGCTCTCGTGGCGAGTTGGGTTTTGCCCTCCATGAAATATATAAAATTTCGGGCTTACCCATGGGAGACATCCCGCATGAAGAGTATGTCCCTACTGGGGAAGAACTCCATCTGCTAAAAATTCGGAACCCTCTGATTTATAATACTTACTGGGAATTGCTCTGCCATTATCATATTTGCATCCATACATCCAGCACCCGTAGTTTGAAGCCAAAGAAGTGGCTGCAATATCTTCTGTCCAATTTTTCTAGGAGTAATCCGAACTTTACTCGTCTTGCTCCGATTTCTGAAAAGGAAGTTGAGAGAAGAATTGCCAGTTTCGGGATAGATGCTTATGTCACTGAATCTAACAAGGACGTCTTCAAGGCTGGCACGTCCTTCGAAAGTTTTCACTATCAGGCCCTCCAGACTTTATCTGATCCTGCCTTCTTGGCGGGCTAGTTTGAAGCCAAAGAAGTGGCTGCAGTATCTTCTGCCCAATTTTTCTAGGAGTAATCCGAACTTTACTCATCTTGCCCCAGTTTCTGAAAAGGAAGTTGAGAGAAGAATTGCCAGTTTCGGGACAGATGCTTATGTCGCTGAATCTGATGAGGACGTCTTCAAGGCTGGCACGTCCTTCGAAAGTTTTCACTCAGCCTTTGTCTGATCCTGCCTTCTTGGCGGGCTATTTGATGGTATGGCTGAAGAAGTGTATTATTCCTTCATAGGAAAACATACCTATTAGGGCTGTATACCCAGCCGTCCTACTAGCATTTGGTAGGCGGCTCAGCTTGTTGCCCGCGATGGTCTGCAGCATCCAAAGCGGACTGAGGAGATTATCTGACAAATTTTGCAATGTAAAGAAGGAGCAAAGGAAGAAGGGAGATCCGGTCATTAAGACTCATAATTCGCGTGTAGAACTCCCTTATACTTATTTGATAGCTTGGCTGGTCCTACATTGCCCCACTTTGATGAGTTCTGCAGATTTGCAGACTTACTTAAGTGCTCCCAAAGTGCAGCACTATGACATGGCTGTGATTCGCAAGACCCTTTGTCATTTCTCGACTTTTGAATTGTTCAAATATTTTTCATACTCCCCAAATGCCGGGTATGGAGAGAAATTCGTGGATACTACCGGTGCCGATAAATTTATCGTTCTGTCCTAGGGGTGCTTCTGGTGGTTGATAAACATCCGCCCAGGACATCTGGTTCTTCGTTCGGGGAACCATTGCTACAGAGCCTTACTACCCGAGTCGTTTCGCTCGACAGTTCGGGTATGATCAGCTTTATGTTGGTAATCCCAACAGAGAGATAAGTTTTATTGGGAATGCTCTTGAGGGAGCTCGAGCTTGGTTTCACTTCGTCGCAGATGGGACTCAGGCCAGATTTGATCTTCCGCTCAAGACTCCATATTCGAGTATGAGCTTCTGTTTCTGTAAGTGGTTCGCGGATGCTAATTCCGCTCCCCAGAATTTCAACATAAATCATACTAGCTGCGGGAGATCAAAGCTTGGTATGCTCAGAAGAAAAAGGCTGGTAGCACCAAAGTAGCAGGGATGGAGGATTTCGGGGGAGACAGTGCATCCAACGAATCAGAACAAAGAGAAGAGGGCAATGATGCACCAGTCCAAGCTGCCTCTCTTGATGCTTCTCCCGATCCGACATCGAAGAAAACTTCTCCTCAAACACAGTCTTCTCCCAAGAAATCTTCTCATAAGCGGAAGAGACTAAGGCGCCTCAATGACTTGCCTACCATTCCACAAGGGATTGATTCGCAGAGCAACCCATCTGGGACTGGCACTGCAATATCCCTTCTGGTTTCAGAGTCCCTCGTTGAGGAACCCGAGGAGGATGAAGATGACTCATCTTTAACCCTCCGTTCCCTTAAGAGGCGTAGGAGTCAAGGACCTGTCATCTGCAGTGATCCTGCTCCCGTTACTCAAGAGGGTTCAACTTTCCGTATTTGTCAGGCCACTGTTGAAGTCGATGTTTCTCTGGCCATACAAGAGGGCCCTTCAGCTTCTGCCGTTGCAGACGACGAAGTACAAATCATTGGGGAGACTCACGTATCAGATTCCCCAAAAGCAACACCTCCTTTAGGAAGTCAGGATGACTATAATATTAATAGTGATGATTTTCGATCCTCAACCCCTCCATCAGACCATGGTAAGTATGTCTATTTGAGAGAGGACATTCGGACCGAAGTGTACGGGCCTGAAGTGTTTGGTCCTGAAGTGTACAGACTTGGGGAATCCAGTGTCCAACCTTTAGGTCTGCATCTTCTTCCTTTAGCAATTATGTTATTATCAAATGATATTGTATCATTTAACTATTAATTTTCCCTTTTTGATAGCTCCAGTGTCGACTCCTGATTTGGAACGCATGGGTGCGAAGGCAACTTTGTCAGATGACACCATCATGGGAGCTGATACTGATGAGGCGACCGAAGTTGCTACTTCCGTCATTGATACTATGGAAACAGTGATCCCCGAAACTACTGTGTCCATAGTTTTGGCTACAGCTGTTCTGACTGATGTTATGGTTTAGGAGGCTGTAATTGATAGCTCTGCTGAAGTCTTCAGAAGTTCCGTTCTTCCTGGTACTAGCTTGGTTGCCCCTATACAACAGGGCGCAGATCAAACCACCTCTGCCTTAGCTAGTGTCAATTCTTCTCATGCAGAGATTGACGTGCTTGAGATTGATCTATTGAAGGACACAGTAGAGACTTTCCTTCAATTCCTGGACTGTTGTGTTGATAAAATACTGAAGGGGGCTTCTTTTGCTTCTCTTGCCAAAGTTCTTAATATTTACTTAACTGGTATTATCAGCATTGGTGGAGAGGATAAAGCTGCTCTTTTTAGACTTATGATAACTCAGCTTCAAAAGCATGCTGAATTCCTGTCGAAAACCAGATAAATCTGAGGCAGTGAGAATCATTTTCCAGAAACTGAAAGAGGAACAGCTTAAGTTCCAGAAGGAGACTCAGGAGAAGGCAAATGCTTGCAGAGCCTCATTAGAAAAGGGTCAATCAGACCGTGAGTCTCCAGTTCTTCAAGTGAAAACCGCTGCTTCAATTGTTAAAGAGCATGACCAAGCTATTATTAGGACTCAAGAGACCATCGCCAAGGCTCAAGCTTTCCTGGCCAAAATCATTAAGGAATGCGATGAATCAATGAGGAACCTCGCCAACTTATCGCGCCAGCGGGACAATACAACCAAAGATCTCCAGGCAATACAAGTTGAATTGGAAATGCTGGAGGCTGCTGCAACGCAGATCGTTATTGCCAGTGATGAGGAACTGCATCGTCAAGCTACTGTTCAAACTTATGAGATCCTTCAGCAATATATCAGCAATATATTGATGATGCAGAGGAGAAAATAAAAGCCCTCTTGAATCATTGAGTTGTGGAAACTTGTATGTGCATATTTTCTTTATTCTTTTGTTGTTCCTTCATTTGTAACAGTCCCCTGACATTTGTTGTACATGGTATGACTCCTTGCTTATGTAGAGAACTTGAACTTGGTTTTGTATTTCTAAGGCATGACCTTAGCATTTGTTTTCGAAGACTTGCAATAAACTCGTCCTCTCGCGTCTGAAAATGCAATTCTCTATAAAATTCTAGTATCCGTGTATCTGTCATGTGACTTCCACGGATCTTTGTCAGGTCTGCGATTTCACATTTGGAGGGTCGCGAGTTAACTAAACCCATAGTAAATGCACAGTCCTGACTTCCAAGAATTGTGAGCTTCTGGTTTGCACTGTTCCGCCCGGAAATTCGTGGATTCATGTTAAATCCGCGATCTTGGCTCTTGCGAACTGCAATTTTCAGGTTCGCGGTATTGCGCCTAGAAACTTTACGCGATGACTCAAAATTCTTCAGAATTTGTAGAGACTTCTGCGAGCTTTGAGATGAAGCCGTCGGGCGTGAAATCCCAAGCGTTGCATGTCTCTATTAATGGCGAGATCTTTGGGCTATGATATCTAAACGTCCCATGCAACAGTAATAAATTCTGTTGAGATCTGAACTGAAAATCTCGACCGAAGATTTCGGTTTTATTTCTTCTAAACTGAAGATTACGGCCACTAGGTCGTCTATATAAGACACATAATCTCTTCAATGGAAGATCATTCAACCGTGAGAAAACTTCTTCCTGACTCTCTTCTCTTCCTTTCTTTTGTAGCCGATCCAGTGTAGCCATATTTTCTTCTTCTCCATCCGAAGTGATGGATAAGAGTCGGCATGTTACAAGACCTTCAGACTGCATCAATCCAGTGGGGTGTTCCACCGAAAAGGTTCTTCTGACTGTAGTCATTTTGCTTAATTAAGGTAAACCTCTTCTTCTGATTCATATCCTCCTCTTCCTTCTTTTTCTTCCCCTCTTTTTTTTAACAGGGATTTGACTTGGCTGCAGGAGATAACCGTAGTCATTCTCCTTAACAATGATCCAGACCCGATGGGCTCGTAATTGCTTCCAATACCTCAAGGGGCTTGGAAGGTCTCATGTATTCTTCATGAGAGAAAAGATTTCGGGTCTGTAGTATTGTTTTTCTTCTTTCCTAGTACTCCACAAGGTTGGAGTACTAATGATCAGAACCTTGCATTTGTGCAACCCCTCATGTTATACGTTTGGGGTGTGCATTTGGTATGCCAGTTTTGAACTAATCAAGTCACTGGCATCATCACTGGGGGAACCAACCAGGAGGTCTCTGATTGTGGTCGGAAAGGAAAAACAAGATTGTGCCTTTAAGCTGTCCTAAAAAAAAGGAGGTTACAAGAGCAAATTGGAAGTGGAGGCCATGGAGCAAACTTTTTTATCCGAACCATGCTGAAAAAGACAGTTACAGAGGAAAGTCTGTCATTCCAGAAGAAGAGCCTGTAGGAGCAAACTTTTTGATCTGAACCATACTGAAAGAGACGGTTGCAGAAGCAAGTTTCCTCTTTCCTTTTTTTTATATCGGTGATTTGTATCCACTCTTGTTAACTGTACAGCACTTAGATAATTCTCTGTAATTTTGCTCTGATGATGAATAAAGAAGTTCTTTTCTTTTTACGTAACTAAGAGTGTCTGAAGGATGATTTTGATATTGATTACCAGAAGTAACTATTAACTTGATAATCTCAAAATGAATCATAATCTTATAAATACCCGAAATTACTGTGAATTACAGAACTTTCATGTTGACAAGTTTGGTTTGCCAGAGGTATTATTTAACTTGGCAAATTTGATAGAAAGAAATTTTGGTTTGCCAGAGGTATCATTTAACTTGGCGAATTTGGTAAAAAGAAAATCTTGTTCGCCAGAGGTATTATTTAACTTGGCAAATTTGATAGAAAGAAAATCTTTATTCGCCAGAGGTATTTTTAACTTGGCAAATTTGATAGAAGGGAAAATATGATTCGCAACCTAAGATTTTTTAGTCCGGAATCAAGAATCTTCATTAATGAACTTCTGATTACAGAGAAACTTCTTGTTCATAATTTGCATAGAACTGCCCAGGCCATATTTTGACTGGTGTTCTGCAATTTCACTAAGAGTAATACTTTTTCAAGAATTTACCGTTAATCGGTATCATAATCTTATCACCGTTCGACCTCGCAAACCGATATGCGTCGTTAGAATAGACAGTATCAATGACAAAAGATCCCTCCCATTTTGGCTGGAACTTTCCTTTAGGCTTTTGGCTAGTTATGATCGGTCTTCTGACTGACAGGACCAGATCACCTTTCTTGAAAGTTCTTCGCTTAGCCTTTTTGTTAAAGGTTCTGGAGATCCGCGCCTGGTATAGCTCGATATTCTATTGAGCTTCTAAGCGCTTATCATCCAAAACTTCTAATTCTTGGAGTCTTTGTTGATGTCTTTCTTCTTGCGTCATTCTAGTTATCAATGCAACTCGTAATGACGGGATTTCGATTTCCAAAGGCAAGACTGCTTCTGACCCATATACCAAAGAGAAGGGCGTGGCATTAGTGGGAGTTCGGACTGTGGTGCGATACGCCCACAGGCATTCTCCGAGCTTTTCGTCCCAGTCCCTTTGATTGGATGACACAATCTTTTTAAGAAGTTTTACAATGATCTTATTGAAAGCTTATGCTAGACCATTAGCTGCAGGGTAGTATGGCGATGAGATTGGATGGCACAAACTTTTTAAGAAGTTTTACAATGGTCTTATTGAAAGTTTCTGCTAGACCATTAGCTGCAGGGTAGTATGGCGATGAAGCTACATCCTCGATCATGTACTTGTTGTAGAATCTAGAATACACTTGGCTCACAAACTGGGGTCCGTTGTCATGAATTATTCTTCTGGGTACCCCGAAGCGATAAAGCACGTGGTGCTTGATGAATTTGATAACATCTGACAATTTTACTTCGGTTAGGGAAATGGCCTCAGTCCATTTCGAAAAGTAATCAGTTATAGCTAAAATGAACCGGTGTCCTCTCGTTGATGGCGGAGAAATTGGCCCTACAATGTCCATACCCCATTGTTCAAACGGCCTTGACGTAGCCGTTGGGTGAAGATACTCCGGAGCTTAATGTATAAAATCTGCATGTATTTGGCAGGCCCTACACTTCTTGGCATAGTTAACCGCTTCTGTCATCATCTTGGGCCAATAATAACCCATTCTTCGGATTCTATCCCAAAGTTTCAGCCCTGGCTGGTGTGCTCTGCAGATGCCAACATGAGCTTCTTCGAGTACCTTTTGCGCGTCGCTGTTGGAGAGACAGCGAAGTAAAATTCCGTCATAAGATTTCCTATACAATATCTGGAGTTTTGCGTTGTAGTAGAACCGGACAGCCTTTCTCTAAATTCCCCTAGTTTCTTTTGGACCTTCAGGTAATATCCCTTAAAAGACATAGTCTATATAAGGAAAACATCAATAACTCGATTCTAGGCTTGATTCGAAAGTGTCAGCTTCGTCTTCCTGTGGTTTCTTCATTTCTTTTTTGAGCTCGTCCTTTGGGCAAAATAATTCCTTGCTTCCTACCTTAATTTGTCTCCTAGCATGCTTGGGCAAGGCTAATGTAGCAGTCAAGGAAGCTAGCGAATCTGCATAACTATTTCGGTGGCGCTTTATGTGGCTGATATAGAAACCATTGAAGTCATCGGCGATCTTGATCACTGCACGATAATACGACAGGAGGTCTTCATGTTTGACCTCATACTCCCCTTTTACTTGATTCACAATAAGTTGAGAGTCCCCATATGCCTCCAAATATTTGACCCCTAGTTGTTTGGCTACTTTTAATCCGATTAGGAGGGCGTTATATTCCGCGACATTGTTGGAGCACGAGCTTGTTAATGAGTAAGCTCGAGTAATGATGTGGTTATGGGGGGAGACGAAAACAACTCCTACCCCCGCTATCATTCTTCCCTCAGATCCCATTCGAGAGACACCATCAAAGAAAAGTTGCCATACACCTTTCGAGACTGTATTTGCCTCGGAAGACTTTTGCGAGTCATCTTTTTCTGGAATCAAGTCTCATTCTTCTAACTCTCCCGGGATTTGCTCATATAACTTCGAGGATGCCGGGATTGGATGTTCAGATAAGAAGTCGGCCACGGCCTGTCCTTTAATAGACTTCTGTGGGACAAAGTGCATATCATACTGTGACAGAAAAATAGCCCATTTGGATAGACTTGAACTTAATAACCCGGGTTTAGTCATTAGTATTCTCAGGGGGTTAACTCTCGATACAACGTGAATGGTTTGTCCAGCTAAGTAGTGCCGCATTTTCTGTATTGCGAATACCAAAACTAGACATTCTTTTTCCACAGGATTATACCGGTGTTCCGCCCCGATCATCATTCTGCTGAGGTAGTAAATAGCCTGTTGATGCCTTACTCATTTTTCTGTGCTAGCAAAACGCCCAAAGAATGGTCCATAGCCCTTACATATAGCAAGAAAGGTATTTCCGAAACTGGGGATATGAGTACTGGTGGCTTTGTGAGATATTGTTTGATTTCTTCAAAAACCTTTTGGCATGCGTCATCCCAGACAAATGACACTCCTTTCCTCATTAATCTGTTGAAGGGTTGACATTTACTAGACAAATTTGATATAAACCTGCGGATATATGCCAGCCTGCCTTGCAATCCCCTTAACTCTTTGAGGTTACGGGGAAGTAACATGTCTTGGATAGCCTTGGCCTTATCTGGATCAAGATGTATTCCTCTTGATGTTACGACAAAACCGAGGAATTTTCCACTCGAAACCCCCAGGAAAGATTTAGTTGGATTCATCTTGAGCTAGTGCTTCCTCATAAGGTCGAACACTGTCTTCAAATCCCTCAAGTGATCGTTTTTGTTTCTGCTCTTAATTGCTAGGTCATCTACGTAGCATTCCACTATTTTCCGGAGGTGCTCTTGGAATATTACGTTCATGGCGCGTTGATATGTAGCACCTACGTTCTTTAGGCCAAAGGACATGACTGTATAGCAGTATACCCCGAGTGGTGTCCTGAAGGACGTATACTTCTCATCATCAGGGTACATTTTTATTTGATTATACCCCGAAAATCCATCCATGAACGTCATACACTCATACCCACAAGTATTATCTATCATAATATCCGTGATAGGTAACGGGAACTCGTCTTTAGGGCAAGCCTCATTCAAATCTCTAAAGTCTAGGCAAACTCGGATTTTTCCGTTTTTCTTGGTCACGGGAACTGTATTCACGACCCAATCAGGGTGTTGTTCCTCGCGAATAAAGCCTGATTCAATCAACTTCTTGATTTTAACTTTTATAGCTTCCATAATCTCTGGGCGGAACCATCATTACTGTTGTTTTACTGGTTTAGCCTCTTGCCGGATTTTCAATTTGTGAGCCGCCACACTTGGATCTAACCCTGGCATTTCCTCATAACTCCAAGCGAAATATCAACGTATTCGCAAATGAGGGATATCAATTCCTTCCTTTCTTCTGAGAATAGGTTCTCGCTTATAAATATGGGTTTAGAACTCTTTTCATCTCCCATATTGATTTGGATTACTTTATCTTCGGTTGGGGGCTCACGCTGTTCAAATTGGATCTCCCACTTCATATTAAGATGCTTGGCTCAGGGGTCGTCTCTTATTGGCGAGGTTTCCTTTAAGTCTTTGTCTTCTTGAATCGCGGAAGCCATGTTCGCAGACACTTCGCGAAAAATCACACCAGTACTGACATCTGAGTCCCAGCATAATGATTCTGACGAATGATCGTACTATCCTTCTTCGGTTTTCTCGCTTGAGGAGGTTTTGGGAGTGGTGACGTATCCCAACCCCCTGCTGGTTTTCTGGTAATAATCCGGCATTTTCCCTTCTGGGACAAAAGGTTGAAGGATTATCCTTCTTCCTTTTTCGAAATTCAACCCCCTGCCTTTGGGTAGATTATATCCCATTTTCTTTATTAATTTACGAGAATTTTCATCGTAATGGAAGAACTCGGGTTTTCCTGTTCTTCCTCAGAATCCAAACATTCCTTTTTGTTCTTGTGACTTGCTCTTCCAAATACTATGGCCTTTTGGGTTCCGTTTTTGGGAGGGACCTCAAAAATGACCTGATTAGCACTTTTAACGTCATAACTTAATTCGTGTAAGGATGATCGGATAGGTGCTCGGAAGGAAGTCAGAGAATATATCTCATTTACATAGTCGCTGAATGTATCTGTGCTAGTGCTTGAGGGCTCAGAATCAACACCAGAAGAATAAGCAAACTCTAATTTTTTATTTATCACCATTCACCATCAAGGTGAATGGCATTATTTACATCAAGGCCTTCAAGGCTTATTACAATGGGCTCACCGTTCCAAATCACATCCTCGGATTTCGAATTTTCGGATCCTAATTCTATATCAGCCTCCTCGCCACTATCAGAGTCATTTAGAACAGGCTGGTCTGAAACAGCGAACACATCTTGATACAGCAATACATCAGTGAAGCAGTTTTCAACTCCCTTAAAGGGTTGTTTTTCTGCAACAAGCGTTTTTACGTTCGTGTCTTTATCGATGTACTTCATGCATTGGTGTAATGTGGAGGGCATAATGAGATTGCTATGGATCCAAGGCCTCCCTAATAGTAGATTGTATGATGTGTCCGCGTCTATCACGTAACACGTGACTTCCGTCTTTAGATCGCCGATTTGACACTTGAGCTTTATCTTACCCAGTGGTCTACTGCCGTTAGCATTGAATCCGAAAATAGTAGTGTTGGTTGTTGCCAATCTACTCATCAGAACTCTAAGATATCGTAGCATCCTTCGGGGGATGATACTTAAGGCCGAGCCTGGATAAACTTGAATGCGTTCGATCTCTGCAAATCCTATGTATCCCTTGTAATACAAAGGGCGGTGATGTTTATTACTCCTGACTTGCATATCCTCCGGAGAGAAGGTGATGCAAGGGATGCTTTTACCAGAGACCTAGTGACATTTACCAGACAAATTTGATATAAACATGTGGATGTACGCCAGCCTGCCTATAATTCATGGGGACTGCCGTCCCACTTTTTAGTCGAGTGTTTCAAAAAACTCCTCGCTTTTCATTGAATAGATCCTTCGAACTCGAAGAGAGCTCTGGGTCAGAAGCTTCTCTTTCGGAGACTTTCTTCGCCTTCTTTTTCTTCTTCTTTTCTCCGACACTTGTCACGTTGGATGACACTGCAGGGTATTCTGGCTCAGAAAACTCAAGCCTGTTTTGTCGTCTCCTCTTCACCAGTTGGGATGAAGATGTCGATGGAGCCGATAATCGATGAAACACCGAGGATCTGGTATGGGCTGAACAATGACAGTGAGATAGTACTGCATTGATCAGTCGTTCACAGTGGCAGTGAGATACGTAGGATTCTTCCTTTTTTCTGTTCAGGAGTTCCCTAAGATCTCTTGCACTAGAATTCTTTGTGACGGTGTCATTCGTGAGAGATAGCTTCAGGAACGGCACAGTCGCAGCCTTGCAGATAGGCATGCATTTTCCGTAAATTTGATGTTCACAGGTTCCGCAAACTTTGTCAATCACGTGATCAGACGTTCTCCCTAGAACACGAGGGACGCGGATGTATGCTCCGCATTTGTGATCATGGATAACCTTGATGGACTTACTCCGCTTCCTGTAGGAAACGTGAGTAAATCCTTCCGCGTCTCGACCAACCTCGCCTTTCGGCTTCCACCTTCGTGAGGTAAGTTTTTGCCGGGATGAGTTGGCGGTTCCTTTTGTTGTGTGATCCTGCGGAGGGTACAAACTTTGCTTCTTCTTAGGTTCCTTCTTGTTGTACAAGTGAAAGAAATCTTCTTCTCCGTATCACAATCTCGCGGAGTGGATAATGGTCGTTTCCCCTTGTTGAAGCGGGGATGGTCTACTTGGCTTGAGAGATCAAGAGTCTTAGTAGAGTCCAATGTTGATGAGGAGGGTTTCGGACTAACTTGGTCCGTCGGCTCCCTTGGCTGAATTATTACTATTAAAGCCTCCTTGGGGATTGACCTCTTGGAGACTTTACGGTATCCCCTTAGGGAAGTAGGGCTCTTGGAGCCTGAAGAAAGGATTTTTTCGTACCTTTCCTGGTCAACATGAATGGTGAGTGAGTCAACCATACTATCAACTAGAATGTTGTCGGATTGAGCTACCACCAGATCACCGGAGGTGATGGTTCCCCCCAGCGAAGTCGCCAATCTTCTGTTCGCCATAATAATTGTAACACTCTTTATATCGAATTCTTTTCAACAAAAACATTGCAATCTAACGGTTTTTGGTTTACAGAAGATGAGGAAGATTGCTTTTCCTCTTTATTTAAGGCTAGGTTTCTAGGTAGCTATGGAGAACGATCTTGCTCTCCGTTGATACTCCGTACAATCTCTCTCTCAGTTGGCTAAAGAAAAAAGAAAGGTTCTCGACTCTTGATCACAAGGGGCCACTCTTAAGAGAAGATATCCGCCTGTGTTCATCTCCGTGTCTGTGTCTCTTTCGCTCCCCCGCCTTTTATAGGGGTTTTAGAATAACGTCCCGCCATATTTGCTCGACCGCTAGCTCCCACTACTCGAGAAGTGCCGTCATATTCGTTAGGCAGTTGCTCCCATAATCGAAGTAACGCCGCTGCATTTGTTTTGCAGTTAGCCCCACGATCGGAGGTGGCAATTCTTCTATTCGGGTCGGGTGACTTTTGTATTAAAACCCTACCCAAAAGTTAAGGGTAGTGTTGCAAATCTCAATTTTAGATTTGCGAATCTGTTCTGTCGCCACTGGGTCGCGAACCTCAATCTTTAGGTTCGCGGATCTGCTGAGTCGCAGACTTCTAACTTTGAATCCGTGGATCTGGTTTGCTTTCCAATATTTTCCACCGACAATGATGAACTCTATGAAGAGTCAAATGAGATTGACACAGGGGTGGATCTACAACTAGATAAACTTGCGTATAATGTGAGGTTAAGCCCGAAATAAGAACGTAAGCCTAAACCCCGCGTACAGTACAAGGCCAAGCCAGCGTAAAGTTATTTAAATGTGATACTATGCTCATGGCTAAAATGCAAATCTAACTCTCAGTCTTGCATAAACTTCGAAGAATAAGAAAGACGTCAATTGAATTACAACAACCATTCAAATATGGTCCACATAGGGGGTGGACCACATACCAATAAACCTTGTATGCAATGCAAAGCAAACTCTGCACATAATACAATGCCAAGCAGCATAAAGTCATTTAAACACGAGGCTATGCTCACGGCCAAAATGTGAAACTAACTCCCAGCCCCGCATAGACTTTAAGAAGCGGAAGGTCAAGATCTGCGTCAGAGATTTAAGGCGCAAAACCAACCAGCAGCCTTGCATAATATCCGATAAAGAAGAAGTTGGCCCGTCGACTTACAATGGGCTCGTAACCAGTCAAATATGGCTCACGCAGGAGGTGAGACCCACGTCCAGTAAACATTGCATACAAAACTAAACTCCGCATACAATGCGATGCTAAGCCAGCATAAAGTCATCTAAATGCGAGGCTATACCCGTGTGGAGAGCTAAGTTATGCCTGCAAATAAAATACGAAGCTAACTCAGTGTGCGAGACTAAACCTGCACACAAGTCCAACCCCGCGTGTAACGCTAAGTCATACTAGCCCAGTCGCGAGGCTTTGCCAACTTAAAATACGAGGCTAAGTCTACAGATATAAGGCTAAGTTTGTATCTTGAACACGCAGTAACAAATCAAGTTGTACCAAGCGCACATCTCGAGAGCGCCTTCAACCAGAAACTGTAAGAAATAACTTTCAGAGTGGATGATTTGGTCCTAGCAGTCGACGCTAATGATCCTAACGCATAAGACTAAAGGAAATTTCAGTCAAAGTGCGATGGCCCATTTGTAGTAGAGGCGGTCTACTCAAATGGAGCATACCGATTGATTAATCAACATGGTAACCAGATGATGATACCGATCAACGAAAAATTTCTGAAAAAATATTATTCTTAAGGGAATAAAGTCATCCAACCTCCTCTTCAACACAACAAATAAAGAAATGCTGGCCGTCGCTGAGGTGTAGCTTCGCACCCCAACTTGGGGCACAAAATAAAAATGGATCCTACGTCTCTACGATATAGATAGGAAAAACGTTTGGCATGTAAGTCCAAACGAGGCCCTTGCTAATCCCATCATGCTGGGGTAAAAAGTTTGAATTGCCCAATGCCATCAAGGCAACGGAAAGAGAACAAGTTTCTAACCAATCCCATCATGCTGGGAGTAAAAGTATAAATTGCCCAATGCAATCAAAGCAACGGGAAGAGAACAAGTTTCTCACCAACCCCATTATGTTAGGGGTAAAAGCAAGAATTGCCCAACGCCATCAAGGCAGCGGGAAGAGAACAAGTATCTCGCCAATCCCATCATATTAGGGGTAAAAGCATGAATTGCCTAATACTATCAAGGCAATGGGAAGAGACTAAATTTCTCGCCAACCCCATCATGCTGGGGGTAAAAAGTATGAATTGTCCAATACCATCAAGGCAACGGGAAGAGAACAAGTTTTTCGCCAGCCCCATCATGCTAGGGGTAAAAACATGAATTGCGCAACGCCATCAAGTCAACGGGAAGAGAACAAGTTTCTCGCTGACCCATTATGCTCAGGTAAAAATATGAGTTGTCCAATGCCATCAAGGCAATGGGAAGAGAATAAATTTCTCACCAACCCCATCATGCTAGGGTAAAAAGTATGAATTGCCCAACGCCATTAAGACAACGGCAAGAGAACAAGTTTCTCACCAATCCCATCATGTTGGAGGTAAAAACATGAATTGTCCAATGCCATCAAGACAACGGGAAGAGAATAAGTTTCTCGCCAACCCCATCATGCTAGGGGTAGAAACATGAATTGCCCAATGTCACCAAGACAACGGGAAGAAAACAAGTTTCTTGCCTACCCATCTGCTAGGGTAAAAGCATTAGTTGCCCAACGCCATCAAGGCAATGGAAAGAGAATAAATTTCTTAGCAACCCATCATGCTAGAGTAAAGGCATGAACTGTTCAACACCATCAAGGTAACTGGAAGAGAACCAATTTCTCGCCAACCCATCGTGCTGGGAAGTAAGAGCATGAACTGTCCAAAGCTGCTAAAGTAAAGGGAAGAGCAAATTTTGGCATTTAAGCCCAAACGAAACCCTCGATAACTTACAATGCTAAGGGGAATAGCATAGCTAGCCCAACTCAAACGGTAGTTGGTAAAGGCAAATCAAATCAGTTGATAGCTGAGGGTTTGCTAAAAATCCTATGATAAATCTATCGCAATAATATCCTTATCCGAACATAAGGATACATCACTGTCCAAATCTGTTAAGGCAAATTGAAAAAGGAACGTTTGGCATCTAAGCCCAAACTAAATCTTCGACAACTCATCATGCTGAGGGGAATAGTATGGCTAGCCCAACTCAAACGATAGTTGATAAAGGCTAATCAAATCCATTGATAGCTGGGGTTTGCTAAAAAACCCTAATCAGATTGATCTCCTATCAAGTTAAGATTTCACCTCTAACAGTAAAACTTTTCTTATTAATTTTCTCTGATAGAGCCAGTAAGTCTCTAAAATATTTGTCAAGTTAAAATCATACCTCTGACACCCGAGTACAAAATCGAATCATTTTTCTCCATGAGATCAAGTCCAACGAAATCTCTTGTCACGTTAAGATTTCACTTCTGACAGTAAAACTTTTCTTATTAATTTTCTCTGGTAGAGCCAGTAAACCTCTAAAATATTTGTCATGTTAAAATCATACATCTGACACGTAAGTACAAAATTGAATCAATTTTTTTCATGAGATTAAACTCAATCAAATCTCCTGTAACGTTAAGATTTCAAATCTGACAGTAAAACTTTTCTCATTATTTTTCTCCAGCAGAGCAAGTGACACTCTAAAATATTTGTCAAGTTAAAATCATACTTCTTACATCAGAATTTAAAATTATATGAGATCAAATCCGATTAAATCTCCTATCATGTTAAGCTTCACCTCTAACAGAAAAAGAAACTCACACTTCATCAAGTCCGACATTACAACCTCTGATAAATTTGTTTTTGATATCGTTAAGTTAGAAATTATCTCTGATAAAAATTATCTCCCTATCAAGTTAACAGTTACCTTTGATAGTAAATTCCAAGGCTAAATACGTTAACTGTCATCTCTATTTAGTTAACTCATTCTTATCAAGACCAGATCCTCTAAATAGGCCGAGTTTTGAGACATGTTTAATGACACCTATGTCTTTTCCTAATCCGTTATACTAGATGTCACTGAATGGTTAGGATTCTAATGAGCACGTTAACATTATAGCTCTGCTTGTCATCAAGTCAGCACATTAACATCATATATCTGCTTGTCATCTAATGAGCATATTAATATCATTCATCTGCTTGTCATCTAATGAGCACATTAGCATTATATTTCTACTCATCTTCCATAAGACACGTTAACAATTACCTCTGTCTATCAAATCCATCACACGTCTTCATTCACTCAGCCTTTGAACAAGACATCAAAAATATTTTTGCATGCAGACAACAAATTTTCTAAAGCAAAACTACAAGCAAAATTCTGGCTGAGCCGCACAAGTACAATAGCCTGCATCAAGAAAACTTACTAGAAAATTTGGATGTATCAAAGAGATTCAATCGTATACCTCCAACAACAAAACAGTTGGAAGATAGTGACTTCAGAATATGGTTCACAGTATACCACAAAAATCGCACCACACAATGAAGACTACAAAGTCAAAATCAAAGAGTCCAAAATATTTCAAAATTTGTTACAAATCAATGCAGAGTTTCGAAAATTTTGGAGGGGATTATGTAGACATGTAAAAAAAAATTAAACTGGTGCAAGTTGCACACCCGCGGGAGCCCTCCCGAGGGTGCCACTCCCGCGGGTGCCACGCGGCGGGTTTGCTCCTGCGGGTCCCACCCGCAGGTTGCCCCCGCAGTTTTGCTCGCTCCCGTGCTTTGATTATGTGATCCGAATTTTTAGGAATTAATTACATAGATTTAATCGGGATTCGAAGGAAGAATTTGAGCCGGATTTGAAGTCTCCTCAATCTATAAGAAAAGGGAGCAGAATTCAGAAAAAGGGGATTCTTTAGGACGGGCAGAACTCAAAGAAGCAGAGAGCGTCTTTCAGAAATCTAGAGGAGGAGAATTATTAAGATCTTCTTCTCTTCCCAATCTAGATCAGATGGTCAATGGAGTACAGAAGTAAAACTCCACCACTGCTAGAACCCACAAATTAAAAAGGGATTGAAATCAATCTTTCCTCATGCTTGTAATCTCGAATTTATTCTCTTGTAATTTTCTTTTATTATTATAATTTCAAAGTAAATTCGTAATAAAAAGAAATCTACAAATTTTTTGGGCATACAGTAGTCTCCTATCCACTTTCTTCTCAATCCGAAGATAACTTCCCAGTCGTCGTTGGAGTGCTATCGACTTCCCAACTCACAATAGTGATGCCTTCTGTAATTGTGGCTACAATTCCTTCTACTACTACTCCTCTTGCACCGGCTACTTTACCAGTTGATGAAGAAGACTCACTAAAATTCTTGTTTGAAGCAACATCTGGTGTTGGAGGAGCTTTAGGCGATGGTTCCCCTTCTGAATCTACCCTCGTCGGTCATGTTGCCCCAGTAGTGACCAGCGAAGGCGGTGCATCTCCACGGATTTCCAACTTGGTCAGCTCCTTGTTACAACTGCTAGCTCCTCATATCATGAGTATTGTACAAGGACAGGCCTCTGCATCATCTATCCCGCATGAGCTACACCCCGCCGACGGTTCTGAACCTGGCATTGCCCCTTCTCAATTTGACCACTGATGATCCACTCGAGGAGTTCTTCAACTTAGTGTCAGCGATTTCATGCAACTATTAAAAGATGTATTAGCATGTTTTTGAGTGGGCGCGACTTCCTAGAGCATAGTTGTCTAATGTTGAACAGTTATCTAGACAACATTGAGAGGATTGGGGGTCATGAATGAGCAGCTCCTTATCGAGCTTGCTTAGAAACTCTGGAGAACAAGTGCAGACACTGAATACTCTCCGCCAGGCAGATGTGGAGGCGATAGCAAAAATCGAAGTGGCACAGCTGCGAGTAGACTCGATGGCCCGCTAAGAAGAATTGAGACACCAAGAGAAAGCCTGGTCTCGCGACTCGCTGATCTCAAAACAAGCCAAGAAGTAATTTTGGTAGATCTGGAGAAAACTGACTTCGAGATAGAAGGTAGTCAAACGGCGATCCTTTGAGCTCGTGAAACTATTGCCAAGGCCCAGGCCATTTTAGAAGTCAGCCAGGCCTAACTGGAAGAATTTTCAAGGAGAAGAGAGGAATTACTCTTGCAACAAGGCAGCTCGAGCAAGAGGGGGCGATCCGGACTCAGGCAATTAAAGAATCCCAACAGCAACTCTCCCAGCGGCTTGCTATTAATGAAGATGACTTGCATCGTCAGGCTCTGCACTCTGTGGAGAAAACCCAACGACAAGTTGTTGACCAGACAGAGAATAAATTGAGGCTTTTAGTAGGATTTTAATTTTCTTGTATCCTTTCTTCTTTTTGTAATAAATGAAAAAGTTTAACTTTTTGGACTTCTTCTCATCTTTCTTAGTTCACTTATCTTCTTTTCTGCAAAAATGAATAAAGAGACTTTTAGTTTCATATCACTCAATTTCATGATATTTGAGCAATGTGTGATGGGGTGAACGATACACCATAATGTTTTTGGAAAATAATTGATTTTGAATGAGTGATTGTGTTAAGATCAAGAGATATGGTAGAGGTGTTTAATTGCACATGCCTGAGATTTGGTAAAAGCATTTAATTGCACAAGATAAGATGATCAGTTAGGATCATCAGTTTCGGTAGAGGCACCTAATTACACATGCCTGGAGATTAGCGAAGGCGCTTAATTGTATATGCCAAGATGATCGCGTCAGGATCATCGGTTTCGGTAGAGCCACTTAATTGTACATGCTTAGGGTTTGGCGGAGGCACTTAATTGCACAGCCAAGATGATCGGTTCAGGATCATCGATTTCGGCATAGGCGCCTAATTGCACATGCCTGGGTGGCTCATCTAGGTGACAGAAAAAGCCGGTGATCGGATTACGATCACGAAAGAAACTGTCCATTGTGGAGTATATGATGGTTCAAATCTTACTGTTAGAGATAAGAGTTTAACATGACAGATTTGATCATATCAAAGCGAAATGGATGAAATGATTTAAGTCTCGCTATCAGAGATAACAGCTTAACATGACAGATTAACAGGGTTTTCAGCAAATCCACAACTATCAACAGATTTAATATGCTTTTACCAATCGCCGTTTACGTTGGGCTAGCCGTGCTATTCCCCTTAGCATAGTGAATTGTCGAGGATTTTCTTGGGCTTAAATACCAAACGTTTTCTCTTCCCTTTGCCTTTGGGGCTCTTGGGCAATTGTTCTCACACTTTTACCATCAGTATAATAGGGTTGGCGAGGAACTTGATCTCCTCTTCTCGCCCTTTAACAGTATTTGGTGGTTCATACTTTTATCTCCTAGCATGATATGTTGTCGATGATTTGATTTTCTCTTCCCTTTGCCTTAGTGGCATGGGTTTATTGTGACAAGTTTGTCATGTGAATTTTAGCGAACTCCTAACTATAAATGAATTTGGCGTGTCTTTACCAATCGTCGTTTGCATTGGTCTAGCCATACTATTCCCCTCAGTATGGTGAGTTGCCGAGAATTTTGCTTGTACTTAAATGCCAAATATTTCCTCTTCCCATTGCTTCTTGAGTTTTGGGTTGTTCATGCTTTTTACCTCAGTATGATGAGTTATTAAGAAACTTGTTCTCTTCCCCTTTGCTTTAATAGCATTTGGTAGTTCATACTTTTTACCTCAGCATGATGGGTTGACGAGACTTTTGTTTGGGCTTAAATGCCAAACATTTTCTCTTTCCTTTGTGTTTAAGACTTCGGACCATTGATGGTAATACTCTTACCTCCGGTATAATAGGGTTAGTGAGAAATTTCTCATTTCTCTTCCCATTGCCTTAGCGGCATTGGGCAGCAAAAATTCATACTACCTTTTTTTTCTTCTTTTTTGTTGTTATTTTTTTTGTTTTTTTGAAATTTTTTTATTTATAGCACTCAATTTGCCATTCCAATGGCTAGCAAGAGTAGCAGAAGCAACATGATGCTTATTACTGTCACTGTTTTCGGCACCCCCGGCTCAATTTAGCTGCTAGTGAACGAGGACGACTTGGTCACAACTGTGGTTCAGAGTGTAAGATATTTCACTTACCAGTGCTGTCTGTTCGTGCTCAGCAAGGACCCGACAGGTTCAATCTCTACTGTGCTAGCGTTGAACAAGTGTTTTCCTTAGTCTTTCTTGAATTGGCTGAGGAAGTCCATTGTCCGTCTTTCAGCAAGTCTGGGTGTACCCTCATGATTTCTCCTTTATTGGTAGAAACCGTGGAGAGTCTTTTTTGCTTCATATTATAGGGATCATGGTTGATTAATATCAGCTTACCTGCTGGTACAGGGATTAGTTCGGCAAGAAATTCATTGGTTCCTATGACCAGGGTTGCCATATTCACAGATATCTTTTCTTTGTTCTTCTTTAAGCTGGAGGACATTGGTTTCTATCAATGCTTAGATTCGATTCTTGAGAGGGTAACAATCCTTGGTTGGATGCCCAATGTTCTGGTAGAACAAGCAATAATTAGGATCATTGGTCTTTCCTGTATCTTCTGGCTTTCGATTTTCTAGAAGTTTCAGCATGCCTTTTTTATTGAGGAGGTGAAATAGGGTACCAATCTGCTCTGTCTTGAATGAGTACATCCTGTCAGGTCGGGGCTTGTTCGGGCCAGTGCCTCTCAGATTTTGAGGTCTCGGATTCATATTTGCATCTGACGCCATCATACCCTTTCCTTCGTTTTTAGGATTATGTGGATATAGCTTATTATTTGCAGAGCTCTTCGTAGTGCGATGTTCTTCTATTCGGCAAATTATATCTTCCGTCTGCTCTCTCTGCTTTAGCAGGTTCTTCCAAGTCTTGGACTTTACAGCTCCCATTTTTATTAGCACGCCGGTCTTGAAATTATGTTTACAAGTTTCTACGAGGGTTTCTTGGGTCATACCTTGTCAACATTGCACGAATTTTTCCTAGAAGTGTTCTGTGAAACTCTTGACTGTCTCTTTTGTTTCGTTGCAAGAAGAGAATGAACTGATATCTCAGTATCATCCTCGAAGAAATGCGCCAGAAATTACATTTTTGCATCATGCTAGGTTTTGATGGTCTCTGGGGGCAACTGAATAAATTATGTAAAGCTAGGCCCTTGCAAGGTATTCATGAAAACCTTGGTTATTATGGGATCATTTTCCATCAAATGACCAGTTTGCGACAAGAAATAATATATATGTTGGCTTGGAGATCCTTTCCCATCATATGATTTCAGCTTGAGGGGTTTATATTTTTAAGGAAAATGGGCAAAATCTCACTTCAGTGGGTAAGGTCTCGAAACCCCCGCCTCTTTCAATTCCTTCTTTTGCATTAATGCGTCTAGCTGGTTTTGGAGCTTCTC
Organism: Dracaena cambodiana; assembly: GCA_036321105.1. Classification (NCBI taxonomy): domain Eukaryota; kingdom Viridiplantae; phylum Streptophyta; class Magnoliopsida; order Asparagales; family Asparagaceae; genus Dracaena; species Dracaena cambodiana. The sequence continues at coordinate 20,662,012 of JAYEPQ010000013.1, read as the reverse complement.
CATCTTCTTGGCATGAGGGTTAACAAAAAAAAATTTGGAGTCCACTTCATGCTCGGAATAAGCTTTCTCTTCTTCATTTTGTTTTTCCTTGTCATCATATGTTTTGGATTGATCTGAAGAAGAGGTTTTAGTCTTGTCTTCAGCTATTTTCTAGGTATTTTCAACTATCTTCATGAGCATCATCTTGAGTTCATTGATAGTCTTTTGCTGCTCTTGGATTAATCATTCATGGGTTTCCATCCTTCAATCTATGTCGTCGGACCTATTCACTGCGTGCGACGTTGATCTCCTCGATCGAGAGGAAGCATATATGACTATGGCGACACTATGGTTGAATGGTCGCTATCATCATCCTCAGATCCTCTTTCAAGTCTTTTATAATCTCGGGGAGCAGTGACACCTGTCTTGAGTCGGGTGAAATGGTGAGATTTTTCGTCCTCCGTATCTGATTCTTGTTCTTTCTCTGGAATCTTCTTACCTTTACCTACCATATTTGAGGTCACCACACTTAATGCTTTTTCTTTGTTGATTCTACACTTTAGATTACCCCTTTTCCTTTTTGGAGTGCTTTGATCTGGCTCATGTTCGCCATAAAATTATATATACATACATACATATATATATATATACACACACACACACACATACATAAATACATATACATACATACATACATATACATACATATACATACACATATATACACACACACACACACACACACACACATACACACACACGTATACATATGATTACTATAGGTGAGCTGCTAGCCTATGAAAACTTACATGAGTTAGTGGGAAAAATATAGTAATCCAATATTTTTCTTCAAATTTTTTTAGATTTAGGATCTCTACCTGCTTAACTTATTTAAGATTAAATTTCACGAATTTTGAAGTACATTTACCCTCTCATCAAATGAATACAAAATATTTTATTTATTGAAAAGAGTAATTTTGTGTCAACTTGATGGTGGAGAAAATAAAAACAAAAACCCCAGAAAAAATACTAGAGATAGTGGAAACGGACTACAACCCAGGTAAGCAAATTGGCAGCTTATTTCCATTACTTTTATTATACATACATACATACATACATACATACATATATACATATATATATATATATATATATATATATATATATATATATATATATATATATATATATATATATATATATATATATATATATATATATATATATTATTGAGCGGGATTACTGTAGGTAAGCCAGTTAAAGAAAAGTTATGTTAGCTAGCTGTAAAAATATAGTAATCCAAGTATATTTTTTTAATTTTTTCTAAAATTAGTGTCTATATCTCCTTAACTTCTTGCATATCAAATCTCATAAATTTTGGAGCTCATTATGCTTTCATTAAGTGGATACAAAATATTTTATTTATTGAAAACTATTAATTTTGTATCGACTTGATAGATAACCAAACCAAAACTAAAATCAAGAAATTGGGTATAAGTGAACCCTAAGGAGTAGAGATCATAATACACAAGAATTTTTTTTTGAAAAATATTCGAGAGAGTGGAAATGAATCGCAGCTCAGATAACATGTGTGAGTTGTTAACTCATTTCCATTATTCTCATACATTTATATAAATAATTGAACTTCCTAATTAAGTTCCTGAGGGCCCTAACATGATTGACCTGTCAGGTAGCAATCAATATCGCTACCCAGTGGTCCAAATAAGTCAAAGTGACTTGAGCCTTGGGCTATAATCTTGCGCTTTTTGTCGTTTCTAGCATAGTTCAAAGTTGATTTAGACTTACAAATTGATATATAACAATATGACCAAAAAGCTAAAACAACATTTACTAAAAATTGTTATTGTATTTTAATAAAGTTAAATATCATAATTAGGTAATAAGTATTATGGTTGGTAGAAATTTAATTGGACACTATAAAGGTGATCTAAATGTCAATATTTGAATATGCTGATCAAGGTCCAGG
>JAYEPQ010000013.1:20037546-20042546 GCA_036321105.1 Dracaena cambodiana | reverse complement strand
CACTCGATTATTATCAAACTGACTGCAATCTTTTTCTGTCCGTGAGGATCCCGCCAGAGCGCCTTCTACTTCTAATAGGCCATGAACTAGATCAGAATCATTCTCAACAAATCCATAAGAAGTGATCCCATTTTTTTCACCGGATCCGGGTGAAGACCAAAGATCTTGAGCGACCGATCCGGCAGAACAACTCAAAAGATAAAGAAGTATCGTTAATTTCTTCATGCTCGTTCCAAGTTCGAAGTACCATTTGTACAAATAAGAATCTCCTTCCTTACATGATTTCTTCTTCATATAGATAGATATAGGATCTATGGGGCAATTACTTAAAAGTACATTTTGTGCAACAGCCCTTCCTATCTGATAGAAAAGGATCCCATGATCCTGAACCGATCTTACCTGGGATCGCAAATCCCAAGTTTGTCTATGAAGAGCTGATCTAATTGTATTAGTTTCTATAATTGATTTCTTCTGTGTAATACTAATTGATAGGGCCTCATTGATAAGTGCTACAAGATCTCGTGCATTGGAACCCATGGTTATGGACCCGAATCCGTTAGTATGGAACATTTTCTTTTTCAAGTGAAATCCCCTAGTATATGAAAGAATGAAAAAGTGCTTTCGTTGTTGTGGAATAAGAAGCCTTCGTATCTTAATGCATGTATTTAATTTATTCGGAGCTATTAGAGCGGGATCCACTTTTTGGGGAATATGAGTCGAAGCAATAACAAGAATATTTCTAGTGGAACATCTTTCACAATCCCTGGAGAGATAGTTCTCTAATAGACCGAGGGATAAGTAATTCGACTCATTCACATACAGATCATGAATGTTTGGAATCCATATTATGCAAGGAGACATTGCTTTTGCTAATTCGAATTGAAGGGTGATATCAAATCGGTCTATTTTCGGCGTCATATACATAGTTAGCACATTCGTCATAGTTAGCAGCTCCGTATCAAGGTCATCATCAATATCGTCACTATCATCAATATGGATATCGTCATTATCATCAATATCGATATCATCAATAAGATAACCTTTAGGCTTGTCATCCAGGAACTTGTTCGGAAATACCGTAATGAAAGGAACATAGGAGTTTGTCGCTAGGTATTTGACCAAACAGGACCACCCAGTTCCTATAGAACCTATCACTAAAATACCCCTAGAAGGGGAGAGGGCTAAGCAGAGCGAAAAGGGTTTTCCATGAGATGGGAAATGAAAACTATTAGCCCCACACGAGGTTTGTGAATAAGTGATTGTCTGATAATGAGCAAGGAATATCCGTCTTTTCGCTAAACAGGATCTATTGAACTCATAATTCATTAGATACTTTTTCTGAATGTCAACTAAGTATCGTAAGTAAATTGATCCCGGTTGTTCAATCATTCGATAACCAGAGTCATTCTTTGATAAAGGATCACTATAAGTCAGACTCAATAGAATTTGATCAATCCTTTTTTCTGTCATTAAGGTGGAGAACTGAACCAAGAATTCTCTTTCTTCATCATCAATCGAATCACTGTTCGCGACCCAGGATTCGATTTTATCATCAATCCAATCACCGTTCACGTTTTTTCTTTTTCTTATCAATGAATAGATCTCTTTACTTGTACGACTTAGATGTCTCGTATTTCTCGAAAAAGTGATTCGATTGATGGGATTTGGTATGATACTTATGAGATCGATGAGATTGATATTCAAATATTTCTTCTTAGAACGTATTGATTTGACCCCATAAGCGGGACCACACCCAATAGCATGTTGCCACTAGAAGCAGAACCCCGTATTTCTTCCAGAGAATCTCCTAATTGTTCCAGAGCAACTAGAAAGAGATTCTTTAACCAGAAAGAATTCAGTTCAGATGTAGGATACCTATCCAGAAGTTTTCGCAACTCAATCATGTATGATGGAATCATCAAAGATTTGATCTTTTCTAACTCTGTCTGTAACTCACTAGAGGCTCGGGAAACAAAGAGAAGATGGATACGAACAAGATATCCAGCAACAAGAAGAAGGAAAAGGATTGAATAGAGGAACTCCCGAGCATTTCTTGATCTCAGATGTGCCCATATCAATGGAACGGGTGACTCATTATTTCGATGAATCATTTCTTCGGACAGAAGAAGATTCTGTAAACACTTATTCGAAATCTCACTTATCAGAGTCCATTGTGGAAGAATCTTCTGAGGAATTGGCCATGATATATCTGATCCATACATAATATCATGAAAAATGGATACAAATTTTGGACTGCTACTTAGTATCGGCAATGGGTCTGAAAAAGTATCTAAAAGGGTGAAATTTAGATAATTGCACCCTGTCGAAGTAAGGAACCATGGCATATATGTTTGGAACAGATTCCATTTTGAGAGATTTGAAAAAGCACTATCTCGTTGAAAGGTTCCATACATCTGCCCTTTCTCAACGTATTTCTTTAGACAAAGACTCCGTTTTTTCCTCTTTCCGGATGGTAAATATTTCTCAGAACATGGAGTGTGAATCAAACCCATGTTTGAATTGAAACTGAGATACTGATGCAAGTTCTTCCTTTCTGAATCAGATAGATTCATATCTGAAAGAGGCTGACAATAAGTTCTTTCAAAATTGACTATTTGTTCCTCTCTTAGAGGTGTTGCAGAAATGTCTGCGATCGAATAAATAGCTCTACGAACGAATGGATCGAATCGAATTGGAAAATGGAAAGATTTGTACAAGTTATACGTTTCATCACCACTTTGTAGAAAATCGTTAGGTATGAATATGTCAGATACCTGTGACTCGATTGGTGAAATAGTCTCTCTCTCCAAAAAAATATGTTTTTTTTTACCGGCGCACAAAGAAAATATTTTGTTGCGAATGAACAAGATATTGAGGAATTGTCCATATGTAAGATCATCATTATGGATACGGGTCTTTTCCACAGAAAAGGGGAATCCTTTGTTACAATAGAACCAGAAGTGATGTGGATCATTCAAGAATCGAAGTCGATTTGCTTTATAAAAAGAGGATATCAATGAACTTCTATGAAATGGTTTCACGGGATTCAGCCAATTGTCTCGATCGTGGGATATCATTGAGAAATAGGAATCCGTGTTATCAAAGGATTTCCCGCGATTATTTCTAGTATGGAATGAGTCAATCATCCACTTTGGTATCTTTTTGAACAAAAATGGTAATATTGTTCCTCCGTTGATCAAGAATTTGGGTCTTTGGGAAGTATCATGATCATCCAATAAGAAAGGTTTCAATTTATTCAAATGAACGATTTGAACACCTATTGATTCTAACAACTAATTGCAGGGTTGATCATTCGGACCTTTCAATTCATAGATGTGGATCTCGGACCTATGAATGGGGGTATTCCCGATACTCACAAAGAAAAAGGGAAGTGACTTGGACAAAAAGAGAAGTGACTTGGACAAAAAGAGAAGTAACTTGGACAAAAAGAGAAGTGACTTGGACAAAAAGAAACGAAGTGACTTAGACAAATCTTGTTTATCGATAGCCTCGGACCAATCAATCGAATATTGATTAATACGTAATCGATCGAACACTACTTGAAAAAGTCTCTTCTGTTCAGAAACGAAATGGTCCAAATGTTCCTGGAAATTCTTGCTCCCATTGGACCATTTGTATCTATATGCATCAGGATCCCGATTCATGGATCTCTCGGTTCGAGAAATAAGAGGATCAAACCATTTCTTCTGACTCTTTTTGAAATTCGATAAATGTTGGTTGATCGTATATTTCATTTTCATTATAGTTATATGATTCAGAGTATCATTTCCTATTTGATCCCTTTGAATTCCATATTCGAAGTTGCGATCGGATCTATTCATTAAAAAGAATCGATTCGATACATTTCTTATGTACCCATAGGTGCTATATTGGATTTGAATCAGATTTCGGATCAATCTATATTGATTGACTGCCTCCATGATGTTGTTGCTAGCAAATACCGCTGTTTTTCGTTTTGGATCTTCCAAATCATTCCCGCAGTGGATCCGGACCAAAGAAAAAGCAAATCCCCTATGATACACCAGATCCGGCTCGGTTATTGATAGAGTGAATAGATCTGCCATTTCTTGAAATCTCTCTTTTGATTCAAAATCGTGGTGTAACGTGTATCCCCCTTTGTTCCGGTCATGGAATAGATGAAATAAATCCAAAAATGGATTTTTGTTCAAGAATGAAATCTTATTGGAACTGTCCATATCTGGTTCATCCTTCGGAACCATATCACATCCCGGATCTGATGAAATAGGATGAATTGAGACGGTATTTTGTAAATACGTAATTATCTTGAATATATCAACCATTTCTTTATTTTCCGATCGCCTGAAAGGGACAAAAGAAACATCTTGTTTTTTCTTCCAAAATTTCTGATCTCTAGTGGACCTCTCGGTAGGATTCGAACCCAGATGAAGTTCTGACCATCTGTCAGAGAAAAAAGAACGAATTGATCTTGTAGGATTCCCAAGAAATTCTTCGATTTCTTTCGGAAGCAGATGATTATTCATCTGCTTCTCACGTTTCGTGAATAGCCGGGACATTGAGGAAGATCCAAAAAGGCATTTCGGGAATCGATCTGATTCTATCTCTGTTCGTTCCGTTTGAAGAAAGGAAGGATCCCAAAGAATCGATCTTTCTTTTAGTTGTTGAATCTCTGTTTGATCGATCAATGTGTGATATTCTGAATCCTCATTTCTAATGGAATCGAAAAGATCTCTGAATTGATCAGAAGATCCTTTCGATTGGCTAGAATCCGTTACTTGAACGAAAATAGATCTTGTGGAATCATATTGAATATTTGACAATACATTCCGTACCCTGCTAAAAAACCGATCCTTGTTTACCAACCACACATTGTCTAACCAAATCCAATTCTCTCTCGATACGTTCCTCAAAAAATCCGATTCGTGCTGATTCTTCCCCCAACTAACGAAGAGATCTTGTCGGAATTGCCACATATGAAATTGAGCACAATTTTGCAAAGA